>JAGSMP010000759.1:0-118807 GCA_029286625.1 Parnassius orleans | reverse complement strand
AGAATGTTTTTAATCTCAGTAGCCTCGCGTATCATTCTTGGTAGGAATCGGTGCTCTTTTGCGAGGATTTGTGGTCTATCAAATCTGATGTAGTGGCGGGGACGATCACACACTGCAGACTTCCCGGAACGTCGGTGCTTCACGTCAGCTATATGTTCTTTTACGCGGGTTTTATGGATCTTTTGTTTTGAGAAGCAAGGATTTATCTGTTTGGATCTGTATAAGTTCTGATTGCTCCTATATTTCTGTATTTACTTTCAAACCTAACTTTGAATTGCTTGCCTAATGTTGGCTCCATCGTCCAACACTCCAACACTTGATGGTCAGAGAAGATGGTCGCACACGTTGGTTGGTTCGGTCGAGTTCTTCCTGCGAATGGCAGTATCAGTTTATTTATATCATACAAAACATTTTTGGGAATGTTCTTTTAGCTACTGGTGCCTCATTACTATTTTAAGTTTAAAGAAACGACTTCGCAACGGAATAATCCCACCAAATACTGAACAATGTTTCCAAATGGCTTGCAGCAAAATAAAATTGCTTTTAATTGCAAAAAAAAATGCTTACAATTTACACTGTCTCAGTTGCCGCGGAACGATATAATTAATTCACCGTTAACGTTACAGCCTATTAAAGTCCACTGCTAAACATAGGCCTCCCCATAGGCAATATATGGGGGATACTTGCCATAGTTACCACGCTTGGCAAGCGAGTTGGCAACCGCAGTTTATATTTTTATTTTTAGTCGTTATCAGGAATACGCTGCTGCCCATCTCTTGATTTGATTCCTTCTGTCGCCTGTTACGACACCCATGGGATGTTATGGTGGTAGTGGATATTCTTACACCACCACTGCACGGCAATTTTATTAATTTACAAAATAATGTTACGAGCTTGGGGTTCGAGACAATTAAAAACTGCCGAGTGAATTACCAAAATTGACACTTTAACTACACAACACTAATTACAACTTATAACCACACTAATAACAAAACAAAATGCGGAGCGCAGTGGTAGATACAAGAGTTTACCGGGGATCCAACGTAGGGACGGATCATTACCTGGTCTTATGCCGAATTAATGGTCTATTCAGGCGTTGGCGGCATCGGACATCTGTGTCTACCACTGCGTTACAGCGTATAAGAACAGAGAGGTTACAAGATGAAGGTGTGAAAGAGAAGTATAAATGTAGACTGAGGGAGAATATAAATGGTTTGAATGAAATATGTATGAATGATTTAGACCTGAAGACTGTATGGAATAATGTTAAAAAATTTTGGTGGATGCAGCCACCGAAGTATGTGGTGTAAGTAAGAGAACGAATGAAAGGAAAAATAATACGTTGTGGTGGGATGATGAGATTCGGATGGAAGTTGAAGCAAAGAAGAGAGCATGGCTAGATTTACTGGCAACCAAAGCTGGTAATTCTGGCGGTATGAATGATGAGATTGAAAGAAAAAAGGCAGACTTTAGATTTATAAATAAGAGAGTGAAGTTGTTGAAAGGAAAAAGCAAGAAAGAACGGATAAGAATGATAGAAGGATATCTGATAACTTCCAGGCAAATATTAAAATGTTCTGGAAACTCGTAAGAACTGCTAGGAAACTCAAAACAGCCTAGAATGAATGCTATACGAGACGAGAATGGCTGTATGCTGAATGATGAAGTTTCGAATTTAAAGAGATGGAAGGAATACTTTGAAAGCGTGTTTATGAGTGAAGGGTCGTCTGAATTAAGTGAAAAGAAATTCCGAAAGAAGTGAGAGAGGTAGGAGATAAGTGTAGATGAAATAATGAAAGCAATGAAAAGCATGAAAGCAGGTAAGGCAGCCGGATATGATAGAGTATCACTCGAAATGCTAAGGGCTGAGAGGAGTAGTAGCAGGCCTGCTGTACACCTTGTTTAATTTATGTTGGGAACTGAAGCGGGTATCGGAAGACTGGTGCAAAGCCGTTATAGTCCCAATATATAAAGGAAAAGGGTCACAGCAGGACTGTAAAACTACCGTGGTATCAGCTTGCTTAGCATTGTGGGTAAACTGTATGCTAAGGTGTTAATTGAAAGAGTTATGGAAGAAACTGATGGAAAAATTTGGGATGTAAGCTGGATTTAGAAAGGAATGGGTGTACGGATCAAGTATTTTCCATGCGCATAATTGCGGAGAAGTTTTGGCCAAAACCAGAAAGTTTTTGTGCTTTCATGGACTTGAAAAGGCTTATGACAAAGTGGACAGGAATGTGTTATGGCAAACACTTAACTCATTTGGTTTGAGCGCTGGTTTGATACAGGCATTGAAGTCTCTTTATAGGGACTCTAGTGCTTGTGTCAGGATCAACGGGGTCTACTCGGACTGGTTTGGCATCCAAAAAGGTGTCAGACAGGGCTGTGTAGCTTCCCCCTGGCTGTTTAACCTATTTATGGACAGTTGTTTGCAAACTTTGAAAGTTGAAGAATCTGGGTTGAGAATGGGTGAGTTAACCGTCAAATGCCTTTTGTACGCCGATGATCGTCATATTTGCATCGTCGGCGGCCGAGTTGCAATGATGGTTACTTTAATGAACCGATCATTAAAAGAAAGAGGTATGAAAGTGAACGCAAGGAAGACGAAAGTGATGGTTTTTGAAAGGGAAGAAAGGAAAACGTTATGTGAAATAAGAATAGAAGTGGAGTTGATTGAGCAAGTGCATGAATTTGTATATTTGGGATGTGTATTTAGCAGGGATGGTAGATATGATAAGGATATAGAACGACGAGTGAACGCAGGAAAAAGAGTGAATGGGGCTCTACACGCTATTATGAGAAGTCAGAATGTCAAAAAGGCACGTTTGGCAATTCACAATGCTGTTAGTCCCTACTTTAATGTATGGTAGTGAAAGTTGGGTCTGGCAGAAGAAGCATGAGAGTAGAATAAATGCTGTAGAAATGCGGTCATTAGGAGTATGCTAGGGCTGAATCTGAATGACAGGGTGAGAAATAGTGTGATAAGAGAAAAGTGTGGTTTGCAAGATGACGTTGTGACCAGGATTAAGAAAGGAATGCTTCGGTGGTTTGGTCATGTAGAAAGAATGAACGAAGAAAGAGTGACAAAGCAAATTTATGCTGCAGAAGTGAACGGCAGAGTCGGAAAGGGACGCCCTAGACGAAGGTTTATCGACCAAATTGGCGATATATTGAAATGGGCCAGATTAGAGTACCTTAACCGACGAGCGTGTATGCGTAGATATATGGATGTAAATGAGGCGAGAGAGGTGTGCCAGGATCGTGCCAAGTGGAAGTCCGTAGTCTCTGCCTACCCCTCTGGGTGACAGGCGTGAGTGTTTATGTTATGTATATGTACAATTTTTCTACAAATCGCTTAAGTTCGTAGCTGTATCGCTTCGATGTCTTCGCTGGTATCGCCAATTCAATACTGACTCAGTCGTGGTCTATACCGGCCTTATATAGCGCCTCCGATACTTTCCAGAATCTTCTACTGTAGAAACATCTAGAATGTTCGAGTACATATCGGTCCCGAAATTTCTAGAAGGATCTTGACTCTCCTAGTTCTGCTACTCGATACTAGAGGGCGCTAGTGATAACTAGTGTTGCCATGTGCAAGACATTAATAGTGGCGCGCAACACTGCCCCCTCCTAAGACATGCTCGTCCCGAGCATTATTGGCCCAATAATAACGCGCCAGTCGATCCACATGGACGATCTTAGGAGTACCTCTTGCACCTTTCTGAATCCGGTAGGTTACGTCATTGATCCTTGTCACAATCCGGTACGATCCGTCCCATTTAGCTTGAAGCTTAGGAGATTTCCCTTTGCTGCGAACTGGATTGTGTAACCACACTAGTGAACCTTCGTCAAACCCTTTGTTGTTCATTTTGCGGTCATACCGTGTTTTCATCTTCTCAGACGTTTGCTGTCCCGATTGTCTGACGTGCTCATAAATGTCATTCATTTTGTTCCGCAAGTCATTTGCATAATCGGTTATACTGCGTGGGACATCAGGTGGTATTCGGTGATCAGGTCTGCAGGCAGCCGTAATTTCTCCCAAAATTTGCTAAAGCTGGTGTCACTGATGTACTTTCGTGAACAGCGCTTCGATATGACAACAAAACGGTTGTATGTGCCTGTCCCAGTCTCGTTGCCGTTTTTCCACAACTTTGCTAGGTACCTCCAATGTCTGATTAAATCGTTCTACCATTCCATCAGATTGTGGGTGGTAAGAAGTTGTTCTTGTTTTATGAGTACCCATAACTCGGCAAGTTTCCGGAATACTTGAGACTCAAAATTCCTTCCTTGATCGCTGTGAATCTCTAAAGGTACTCCAAAACGACAGAAGACTTCATGAACTAATTTATCAGCAACTGTTGAAGCTTCTTGATTTGAATGGCAAAGACTTCTGGCCACTTAGTGAAGTAATCCATCAGAACCATGAAATACTTGTTACCACTTTCACTTTCCGGAAATGGCCCCGCAACGTCAATGGCTATCCTCTCCCATGGTGCACCAACATTGTACAATTTCAATGCGCCTCTACTACGAGTTTGAGGTCCCTTTACAGCCGCACAACTTGTACATTTGCGGCACCATTCCTCGACATCGTCACGACAGTGGACCCAGTGAAACCGTTCTCGGATCTTCAGTAGAGTTCGTTTAACTCCCAGGTGGCCTCCTGAACAACCATTATGGTACAGCTGTAGAACATCCGGTACTTTAGCTTTAGGGACAACCATTTGCAAATGACAACTGTCTCCCCGACCATTTTCCCATTTACGGCACAGAACTCCATCCTGAATCAGCAAGCTGTCCCATTGGGCCCAATAGCTTTTCGTGGTCGAACTCATCGCTGAGACGTCAATCCACTTGGGCTTAGGAGCACTGGCCTTCATCCATTCCAGAATCGGCTTGATGTCCGAATCTTCCTGCTGTGCATGTTGTAGGCTGTCCTTCCACTCATTGCTGAGCTGGTCTGTCCTGAGAATCCTCACAGATACCACTTCCTTACCCTCTTGCCTAGTACAATGCTTGCAATCTTCAGGACAAGGTCTTCTTGACAATGCATCTGCATTGCCATGAGATTTCCCGCTGCGATGTTCGATCACAAAGTCGTATTCCTGCAGTAGTTCAATCCATCTCGCCACTTGTCCTTCTGGATTTTTGAACTGCAATAGCCATTTCAGTGCAGCATGGTCAGTTCGTAAGTGAAATTTCCGCCCCAGAAGATATTTGCTAAAATGCTGCAGGGACTTTACCACAGCAAGCAATTCCCGTCTTGTGACGCAATAGTTCCTTTCCGGCTTTGATAACGACTTGCTGAAGTACGCTATCACAACCTCTTGATCACCATTCCTTTGAGACAACACACCGCCAAGTCCTATATCACTTGCGTCTGTGTCAACTATAAATTCCTTGCCCGCATCAGGGTACCCCAAAATAGGTGTTTTGCACAGACGGTCCTTGAGCTCCTGGAATGCAATATCGCAACTTTCATCTCAGCAGAAATGTCGCTTCTCCTCGGTTAGCTTGTGCAGAGGTTTGGCTATATCTGCAAAGTTCTTCACAAATCGCCGATAATAGGAGCACAAACCCAAAAAGGCTTTAACCTGTGTCTTGTCTTTTGGAACCGGCCAATCCTTGACAGCGGCAATTTTCTCTGGATCCGTGCGGATACCTTCTTCCGACACTACATACCCCAAAAAGCTAACTTGCCGTTTGAATAGTGAGCATTTCTTCGGACTCAACTTGAGGTTGGCACTCTGGATCTTCATGAGCACGCGTTCCAGGTTTTGAAGGTGTTCCTCAAACGTACGGCCTACGATGATGATGTCATCCAAGTAGACCAGACAGGCATCGCCAATTAGCCCGGTAAGTACAAGCTCCATCAACCTTTCAAACGTTGCTGGAGCATTGCACAATCCAAACGGCATGACTTTAAATTGCCACAGACCCTTTCCTGTGGAGAATGCAGTTTTCTCCTTGTCCTTAGGGTCAATTTCAACCTGCCAGTAGCCACTTTTCAGGTCCAGCGTACTAAACCACTTTACGCCTGTAAGCATGTCCAGCGTGTCATCAATTCTTTGCAAGGATAGCTGTCCTTCTTCGTAACGTCGTTCAGACAGCGGTAGTCAACACAAAACCGTATGCTGCCGTCCTTCTTCTTTACCAGCACCACAGGTGAACACCATGGACTAGATGAAGGTTCAATAACACCATCCTTCACCATTCCTCAATCATGGTTTCCACTTCCTTTTCGTGCTACAGGCAATCTTCTTGGCCGCTGACGGATAGGCAATTCTTCTCCTGTGTTTATTTTGTGTTGTACTAAGCCAGTCTTTCCTATGTCAGCATCGTTAGACGAGAAAACATCGGCGTACTTGAGTAACAACTTCTTCGCTTTGACCATTTCATTCGGGGAGAGAACGCTGCGACAGTCTTCTAAAAGTGTGGTCACCCTCGTTTGTGCATCCTTGCTGGGGGTCCCAGTCGATGGATATTGGCATGTACGCAACCAATCCACTTCCTCACAAGTACCAACCAGTGTGCCTTTTTCCATAATCTGTTCCTGATCACAAAGGTTCAGCACACGTACTCCTGAGATGTCGGTGGTTCTGACCAAGGTTCGAGCCACTTTCCACGGAAGGTCATTGTCCACCCTTTCCACGAGTACACAACGATGAGCTTGCCCAGGATTCCGAGGAAGACTAACCGGCACAATCGTTTCCGATCTCGGCGGCAGAACAATCTTCTTAAGGCTGTACACATTCCCTGGTAACGCCCCTTCCACGAAAAGTTCCTCCTGTCCACATTTCAAAACACCTTGCTTAACATCGATCTCAAAACAATTCTTCTTCATGAAGTCTAGGCCCAGGATGCAGTCGTCCATTATATCAGCCACGATGACATTATGCAGGTAGATCATGTTGCCTAGCTTCAACTCCATCTCCTTTTCTCCACGGACGGGTATGCGCTGACCGGTGGCTGTTACCAAATTAATGCGTTCTCGGTTGTATGCGGAGTCCCCAATATAAGTTGGGAACCCAATTATAATATAATGCTTATAAGTTGGGAACCCCAATATAATGCTTATAAGTTGGGAACTGACAACCGTGCGAGAGGCTCCAGTGTCTATGGTCAGTTTACACGGCGTTCCGTTGACCTCGCCTTTGATGATTAGGCTGTTCCTATCATGGGTTTGTGAGATCGAAATCCTTGGGGCTCTTTTAACATCAGCCAGCACCAGCCCCGCAGTCCTGGCTTTTACTCGTTTCCCTGCTGCTGCTGGGCGGTGCTGTTAGCCGCACTACCCTCTCGAGATCTATCACCTCCCCTTTCTACAGTTCGCTTAGGACAGCTGGATCGAATATGGCCCCTTTCCCCACAGCCGTAGCACCTAGGGCTGTATCCTTTATTGCAGTCGCGAACTGTAGCTGCTGCAACCTCCCTGACGCGATGGGAACGATGATCATGCCGCACGGCTTCCACCTCCAGTGCATGGGCTAACGTCCTTAAGCGTCTCGTGGTGCCTGAGCCTACAGCAGCTCTGACTTCAAGGTCGCGGATGCCGTCGATGAATGTCTGCACCAGGTTCCCTACAATGAGCGCAGGTACAGACTGGTATGCTTTTCGAACCAGCTTTTCCACCTCAAGGGCCCACTGCTGTAGGTTTTCGTTGCTGCGTTGCACGCGATCTTTGAGCTGCGCACGAAAGACGTGTTCCAGGTGAGCGTCGCTATATCTTGCCTCCAATGCCTCAAGGAGCTGCTCGTAAGTCACTTCCTTACCGAGAGCTTCCAGAACAGTTAAGGCGTGGTCGCGCAGGCCTAGGGTGAGAGCAGTCATGGCCTGACTTTTATTCCAGTCGTTCGCCTTCATGACAGGCTCGAACTGGATTTTGTAGGCCGACCAGGAAGAAGTTCCGTCGAACGGCGGCACTTTGAATCCACGTAGCGAAGGTGTTGTAGCTACCACGGGAGCTGTAATTCCATCCCCAATTTTTAGGTCGTCCAGCGTTTTCTTCACGTCAGCCATCACGTTGTCAACCCGATTGTTCACTTGGTCGATTCGGGTTTCAGCCCGACAGGCGGTTGTCACATTGAGCAACCCTATCTTCACCTCCTTATCTCTTTCCCGAAGGTAGCGTGAAGGTCCTTCATGAGAATCATCTGTTCCTCCTGTCGGCGGGCCTGCTCCTGCAGCATCATCATCAGACCACCTAAGTCAGGTGCTGCAAATGTAGGAGCTGCTGACGGGCCGACCTCCGTGGTCGGCAGCTGGCCTTCTGACGCTTGCGACGTTGTACCACCAAATCGTCTCTGGTCCGTCTCCTGTTGGCGTTGACTTCGAGTACGGATACCCTCCGTGTCATCTTTAGGTAAAATCGGCATGATTAGATCCCACTTCTGACACCAATTGTTACGAGCTTGGGGTTCGAGACAATTAAAAACTGCCGAGTGAATTACCAAAATTGACACTTTAACTACACAACACTAATTACAACTTATAACCACACTAATAACAAAACACAATTTTTCTACAGATCGCTTAAGTTCGTAGCTGTATCGCTTCGAAGTTTTCGCTGGTATCGCCAATTCAATACTGACTCGGTCGTGGTCTATACCGGCCTTATATAGCGCCTCCGATACTTTCCAGAACCTTCTACTGTAGAAACATCTAGAATGTTCGAGTACATATCGGTCCCGAAATTTCTAGAAGGATCTTGACTCTCCTAGTTCTGCTATTCGATACTAGAGGGCGCTAGTGGTAACTAGTGTTGCCATGTGCAAGACATTAATAGTGGCGCGCAACAATAATAATTTAGATTATGAAATTTCTCGAAAATTCTAATGATTCCTAACTCCAGCATATATTAGATAAACTAGCTTTGAAATTAAGTTCTGCAATCTCCACTATTAGAAAGATTAGAAAGCTGACTGATGCAGCACGAACTAAATTAGACCAATTTAGTTACTATTATACTTTGCTTACTTCCACAGTATTATATCTATGATTGTGGAAATCTGCAGCTGGATTGGAAACAATATTCATTTTACAAACGCAAGCGATACGGACAATCTATAATTTGGGGCCTTGATAGTCGCTAAAACACAACTTTTTCAAGATGACAAATATTTTGTTTTGACAATACCGTCGTTGATTAGTTTTGAGAACATCATGTACGATCGGAAAAATATATTTTTATTTGAAAACACGGACTGTCTCTCGAGGAACGAAACAGGGAACGGTTCCTAAATTAAGATTGACTAAAATTAGAAAGCCTTTTTTGAGTAAATCAATAAAAACCTCTAAAAATTACACTATGCAACAATCATATTATACAAAAAAAAACAAATGTGTTCACACGCGGTAGAAGTGAAAGCTTCAAATGAAATGAAATGTAAAATAAAAATATTCCGCGGCAAATGATTAATTTGAATAAGATAATTTTCAACCACAAGTGCGACACAAAATGTAAATAGATAAAAGTTTAATTTTATATCAAATAAATGTTACAATCCCTATTTTTAGACAAAATTTTAGTATAATAAATCAAAAGAATATTTTCTTTATTTTTCTGAATTCGGTTTCGGGGTTCCGTTTCGGAATTCCGATTCGGGATTCCGTGAATACATTACACACATACGTTTATTTCCATTAGGAATAACAAGGATCAGTTGAGAGACGTTAGCCATTGAGTATAGACAGTCTGCCAGCGAATAATGACGAGGATTTTCTGATTGCGATCCCATTGTTGCTGTATCATTGTTACTGGGTGCATCCCCTTATCACTAAAAAAAAAGATCTATATATCCAGAGGTATTTTTTTTAAATAAGGATGTCTGTAAACTTTTTCGACGAATTATTAAACAAAACAAGATGAAAGGATACGAAAAGCTATACACATATAAGATTCAATGTAAAAACATACATAAACACACGTACTCGATTCGGTCGTGCGACGAACATTGAGCGCGTTCCGTACGGAATTGACGAATGTGTGTTGCAACTCATACAAAATCTATGGAAGACTTACGTTCGGAGCGGCTTTTTTCCGTTCGGGATTCCGAACGCACAGGCGGTCTATCTCGAAGCGGAGAAAATTCCGTACGGAAAATTACCGTACGTGTGTGGTGGGTCCTTGATTTTATATGGACTTGCTGCGTTCGGAATCCAGAATCGGAATTTCGAAACTGAATCTCGAAACGGAATTCCGTATGTATGTTGCTGGCCTATAGCTTACTACACTGTATTCTATCTCGTTCTTTCGCAGGCTAAATCATATAGATTTATATGTTTGTCTCTTAATAATTTCTTATATTTACGCGAACACTACACATTGAATAAAACTATATTTTTTTTACGGATTTTATCGCAACTGTGATTCAGCAAAAACGGTTCGATCTACAATTCATAAATAATTTTTTTTCGTATAAAATTTGTTTCGTACAGGATTCGAACCCGTGGCCCTTAGCGCTGCAACTCATACACCTTAAGCCACTGCACCACGGATTCGTTTGTATGAAAAACTAAAGATGTAATTTTATTTTACTAAACTTAGTGCTTATAATTTGTTAAACACTACGGAAAAAATGTAATAAAAAGAGAATATCTGATTTCGAGCTCTTTTTCAGTCTGAGTGATGTGTAAATGTATATTATCGTGAATAAAACTCCATTCCTGAATATAATATTATTTGGCGGCCGCATGTGCCAATCAGATGCCTGTATATTGCTATTGGGCGTCCGTATATGTTATCAGACGTTCGTATATTGTGTGATGATACAAAAAATGCTGCGAATTTACGTTGTTATTGAGATAGCGCACGTATCCGAACTTGATGAAATATTGGTGGTAACTTCGGCCCTACGCCGTCCGTGAATAATTGCAAAAAGCGAGAGTAGCCTAATGGAGGGGTGCGGACCGCGAACTCAAAAGGTCGTGGGTTCGAATCCGCCATTAGGCTACTGTCGTGAACCACTCTTAACACAAGCTTTTTAAGCATACTAGGAGTGGTTAATATTAGTAATACATTAATAATAACATTGCTAGTATTCAAACAAAAAAAATATATATTCTGAGATTATGAATTTATTTCAGTCTGTGGAAACGCCCATTTAGTTTATTGTAATAATAACGCCTTCCTACATCTCTGACAATATGTTCATCAGAAAAGTTTATTTGTTGTTAGAATATAAGGATGGCGAAAGACGATACTAAATTCTTATTTTAATCAATTCGTCACAGGAATAGCCTATCGGCAGAACTGACATATACGTCGAGCAACTTTAAGTTCATGGTTCAAATCTCAGACTACACAGAAAAGTTATCATTTTGCTTTTTCTCTTTTTTATCATTAAGGTTTATATTTTTGTAATAACAATTTTATATTATTTTATTAACAAAACATTAGTAGTTAATTTTATGTTTTAATATTTTTTCTATTAATTTAGCTTCGTTATCACTTAGCGAAACCTACAAATAGTTGTCATAGTCTCATTTTAATTCTCTAGCAATTTTATTTTTATAGTAAATGCGTATTTTAGTCTTAGTAACTTTTTTAAGTGCTTACATGTTTTTGTGTTAAGATGATTGTAATTTTATACTTTCAATTATTTATAAATGCTTTACACTGAATATACTGCATATTTGTTTCTTGTCATACTTGGACCCCGACCTCCCTGGGTTGGCACTCCAACAAAATTGCTATAGGACGTCCGTATATTTTATAGCTATCAGGAGTCAATTTTGTTTGGATACCGAAAGCTTTCCGAATATACTTACATCCTTCGTCCATTATTGCAGTCTATTAAGAGGTAAGCAAGTAAAAAGAAACATTACAACAAGTACTGACATACAAACCGCTAATTAAACTATAAAACACCATATCTTATATCAATATAAATTATAAATAAAAGAGAGATACGTCGGCAGATCAATTTTATTGATTCTCTTCAACTAATTTAAAAAAAAATTACACGCATATTTCGGGAATTCATCATTGTTCGATGTAAAATAATAATAACTGCAACAAAGTTTATTTGCAACATAATTTTAATTATTTTAGTTATATGGTTAAACCGAGCGCCAGACGCCGGAATGCACCCTACGCGTACGTTACTTACGACAGTGAATATTCTTATGTTATTATGATATTGCGATGACAATTTAATCGAGCATACGAAATGAGCGAGCTAGCAACGTCGCAATATTCGGAAGCCAAATACGTGACTGTAGATATATGCGCTGCAGGAGCGCCACTCTGTTGTTGCGGAACCTTCAGGACCTTTAGATTGTACAATTGTAGCCACTAGGATGAATTTTTGACATCTATCGATTTTTGTTCTACACTTAACGACCATAAGGAGGCAAGTGCAAGCGTTCAAAAAAAGGCGCCCTGTATGCGGACGTGAAAAGGTGATGGACGTTACTTTAAATGCACTTTTTTCTTCAGCGGACGTCACTTTTATTATTTTAATATATGTGTGTATATACTGGGTGTTACAAAACTACCCGTAAAGCCGAAAGGAGGTTAAATGGGGCCTTATAACGAGTCCATTCACAATATTTAAGCACCGTAGTAACGCTGTATAACATACCCCAAAAAATAAAAAAATATTATTATTTTCACTGATGTGCAAACCCTATGTCAGTAAAATTAAAGAGTAAACTACGCAGAATGTACCTACATTTCTACGTAATTCGCGGAACGACAAAAATTTTGAAAGACCTAACCTAACGAAACAACCTAAAAGAACACTTACTTTTTCATAATAAACGTCAAATTTACAGAAACGGCTCAAATTGTGCTCCGCCTTGCTCAATACACAACCTCACTCGTCGCGATATGGCTTGTGTGGCATTTCTTTTCTTTTTTTTCTTTCTATTTTAAAAAACGTTACCCCCACACTAGCATTTTCTCCTGTATCGTGAAGGCAGTTTACAAACATAAATTGCACAAGGACAAACATCCAGACCCGGAACAATTATTTGCAGGCCATACAAATACTTGTTCCGTGCGGGATTCGAACCCGCGGCCCCCAGCGCAGTAACTCATTCCTAAGCCACTGCGCCATCGTCGGTGTTATTGATGCGATAACCGATCTAATACGCTGTTCCATTTCGGCAACCGTTGGGCAATCGGAGAAATACACTCTGTCCTTCACATAACTCCACAAAAAGAAGTCCAAGGTTGTAAGGTCCGGAGAACGAGCAGGCCATAGCACCAGTCCCCCGCGGCCGATCCATCCTCGCGGAAAGCGAACGTTAAGATGTTCTCGTACGTTGCGAGCAAAATGTGCCGGAGCTCCATCATGCTGAAACACCATGTTTCTTTTGTTCTCAAAGTAATCCCAGTCAGCCACAGGAAAGTCGTCAATCGCCTCTTCGAATTCCGTTTGTAAAAACATTAGATAGTTGCTACCGTTCAGACGTGATGGCATAATGACGGGACCGATGACATGCCCGTCATAAAGGCCAGCCCACACATTCAGCCGCCACTGGTGTTGGAATCTGCCCTGCCGTGAAGCATGTGGATTCATGCGAGCCCAAACGTGATCGTTATGCATATTTGAAAGTCCTGACCTCGTGAATTTTGCCTCGTCCGTCCAAAGAACATAGTGTACGTAATTAGGGTTTCCCTCTAACTGCCTGAGGTACCACTCGCAGAAGTTCCTCCTGGGTGCAAAATCGGAGGGTATCAGCTCCTGTGTACGGCGATAGTAATAAGGGTGACGATTGTCGTCACGAAGAATTCGCCAAACTGCAACATGGTTTATACCGAATCTTGTTCCGGCTCGCCTCGTACTTATGGTCGGCTCTTCTTCAAAATGCTCTAACACTAATTCAGCCTGCTTGGCGTCGACTGTGCTTGGACATCCACTTCCAGTAGACCGATGAAAAGAGCCGGTGGAATGTAGTCGTCAAGACACACTTGAAAACACTGGTACGAAGGCAGCCGTCGCTGTTCAGTGGGGTCTACCATCGATAAATCGTTGCCGATACAGTTCGCGAGCACGATTTAAATTGCTATATTCATGGCCTACGCATAACATCATATCGTAATATTCCGAGTTAGAAAGTATCGTTATTTTGCAAAAAATGTTGGAAAAAAAACTCGAAACAGTTGTAGGATATCGATTAGAAGATTTGAAATTGACAACATATTTTTTTCCAACTTGACTTTTTTGAAGCCAGTACTTGAGTATAATGACATCCTTGTATTGAGGTAGCAAGCATTTATGAATGAAAAATAGAAAAACTATTAAAGTAGACAATTATTAGGTAAAATAGGTACGTAGGACTTTCTGTTAAATAATCTGGTTCCCTGACATGACAGCTTACTAGGGTTGACAAAATTTTTGGCTTTGATAATTAATTATATTTTTACGGGGTATTTTGTAACACGTTGTATATATTAAAAAATTTCAATAAGCACCTCAATTAGTTCTTCTACTAAAAGATAAATACTAAAGTATTCACTTTGTAACTTAAATGCAATGAAAAATATTTTGTATGCACCAAATACACGATTCTTTGTAAATTTTCGATTAAAAATCCAAAATTAGGACGAAAGCTAGTATTCAATAATTCTTTAAGTTAGTATTTCTTTATTATTGGTTGCTTTTAAAATAAGTTGACCTGTTTTCCTGTGTTGTTTAACATCCACAAATTAAAATACGTTGCAACAAATACAAAAGTAACTAAAAATTATTATTGGTCTATTAAGAAGGCAAGTACCGCCTTCTTAATAGACCAATAATAATTTTTACTTAACTTTGTTTAATAAATAAAACAGTATTTACAGAATAATAAAATTTATTAAAAAGTTTATGTTACGGAAAAATTTAGAAATTCAACTAGGCCGTAACAATTAAACCCAAATCCGTTATCATTAAACGATCTAGTAGACATTTGCCGACTTTCGTGTTTGCGTAACTGTTGGACATAAATCCATTAAGTACTACTGCTTGTGACCTATTTTCAATATAGGAGGAGAACCATCGCAGAAGGTCTCCATGTATACATGACACTGCCAATTTGTTTAAAAGGATTTGATGATCTAGTTGAGCGAAGCATTTACTGCAGTCAGTATAAAAACAGTTAATTTTTTTATTAAATAAACAAAATTAACTATCTATACAAATAAATAAAATTGAACTGTCTGTTTGTAATGTCAAAATAACAGTTCTTTACTAGATGCATATGGAATTATATATACAGTACTAATAACAAAAAAAAATTAAAATTGTTTGTCTGTCTGTTTGTTCTGGCTAATCTCCGAAACGGATGGATCGATTTTGACGGGACTTTCACTGACAAATAGCTTATATTATAAGGAGTAACTTAGGCTACTTTTATTTAAAAAAATAGTTAGGGTTCCGCGCAAAAAAATTAAAACCCATGAAATTCATCAATCTTAATAAATTCCACGCGGGCGAAGTCGCGGGGTTCAGCTAGTATTGAATAAAATTATTATATCCAATTCATTCATAACAATCAACGATTCCGCGCGGATCAATATTAAATTATTCGTGTTTATGCCATCTAGCGCCTATCTTATATCTTTTAGAGGCAATCAATTTTTTATATAACTTTGTGAGTCAATCAATTTTTGTTCGATAAAGTGAATTTACCTATAGAATGAAGTAGATCGCGCTATTACAAAACAATTTTTCTCGAAAGAAAATATTCTTTTGATTTATTACACTAAAATAAGGTCTAAAAATAAGGGTTGTAACATTTATATGCTGTAAAATGAAACTTATATCTTACATTTTATGCCGCACTTGTGGTTGAAAATGATCATGAACATATTGAAAAAATCATTTGCCGTAAAATATTTTTATTTTATATTTTATTTAATTTTAAGGTTTCACTTCTACCGCGTGTGAACTGCACACATGTTTTTTTTGTATGTGTGCGTGTTGTGCGATATATTTATCAGTTGTGAACCGATTTTAGTGATTCTTTTTTGTTAAATGGGTTTTGCTTCAGTGGAAATTCCAATCCTAAGGGTGTAAAAATAGGGGATAAAGTTTTTAATGTAACTATTTAGTCTACATTCCAGGTGTGATCATGAGCTTGTGATTTTCCTTAGTCCACTAAAAAAGGTCACAAAATTAAACTTTTAATAAAAAGTAAAAGTCGACATCAAGGCACAAAATTCCAAAGTCAAGGTTTTAATTTTTGTATACACTATGTCTTAGTTGTAAAATTATTTTATTCTTTTTGTGATTTAAAGCCTAATTTTACAGTAAAATTTCTTCAAACAATGAGCACCAGAATAGTGTAGCAGAACAGTGAACGACATGTAGTGATGATAGGGCTCCTTTACCGACTAGAAGTTTGGGTGGGAAAGTACCTCTCTCTCTGTCATTTCATAAAGGTTTTGCAGGTTTCATTACTATCATGCGAACTACCAATTATTTTATCAATAATATTATTATAAAGAAAATATGAACATATAGATGTTCCGTTCTACTAGGAAATACCATTTATAAAGTATTATGTTACTTACCTGCAAGACGCTCTGTTTGTAGCCGTACCCAGATGTCGATATTGACACAGGTGCAGCGAGAACTACACTTTTTACAACGCCATAAAAAGGACACAGGGTAGCTACCATAATATCTCAATAATAATGTGTTTTTTATTTTTTCAAAGTCCAAATTTTTACATATCTTTACATTTCAAGGTCTCTAGGGTCAGATGCTATGGTTTTTAGGAGGATATATGTGTGTGTATGTGTATGTACATATATACGTTCACACTTCACAGTTAAGTTTCACCTCGCATAATATATCGAGTACAAATATGATATCTACGTCAGACTGGTTTTATTAATTTTTTAACGAAATCGGTACCAGCAGATTTTTGTTATGAATTGCAAAACGCAAACTAACCGAATTTTAAAATTGACAGATAGCCTTTTGTACCATTTAATCATGCAGATACTGAATATAGCAAGAGTATTTTTTTTTAATTTATGTAAAAAAACATATTGTATGCTTTGTATGTATGTATGTACTCGTATTGAATATGAAACAGTAAAATTACTGTTTCATATTCCAGGATTCCTATTTTGGGAAGTTGTATTGTGAACCACCCGGAGCGCACCTACTTTCTTGTTAAGAGATAATGAATGTAAAAATAATCTATTTCCTCTTTTTAACATAAATAAGTCCCGCAAAAATTCACGTTTTTGTGTTGAAATGTAATTATCTCTCTGAGGTTAGTTACTCCTCTGAGATTACTTACCTACTTTGAGGTTAGTTAGCCGATTTTGTTTTTTTTTTACTAAATTACTTTCACAGAGGCTCTATATAAATTTTAACGAGACTCGATGTTACCTGAAGTTAAAATATTTTTTAATAATTCAAATAATCGTACTCTAATAAAGAAGAAGATTACGAGAAGTCTAATTTTAGTAGGAAATCATAATAAGTTTTTTTTTTATAGAGTAAGAGTAACAAACGAGCACACAGACTACCTGATGGCCTATAGACATCTGCATTTATCCTCGATTAATAATCAAAACGCAAATGCATTGTCACCTCTTAAGAGCAAGATAGAATGCTTCGTTTCCAGTAAAAAGGGTCTCCGGTTCTCTACACTCGCCACACGAAATACAGCAGCATTAAACTGCTATTTTACGCTGGTATTTTGTGAGAGCGTAGTCCTACCTGGTAGAGCCAACCCATTCGTGCTACAACCATAATATAGCTGCAGCTTGGCACTACCACGTAAAAATAACATAGAAAAATACTGTTGTTTGTGAAAAACAGTTAGTGATTTATTGAATAATACTAGTGTTCACTAAGCCTTATGTACCTCATCATCATCATCATCATCATTACAGCCCTTCACAAGTCCACTGCTGAACATAGGCCTCCCCCAAAAAATGCCACAAAGTACGGTCCTGAGCCATCGACCATCATCCATCGACTTCCTGCATGTCTTACCAGGTCGTCACTCCATCTAGTGGGGGGACGCCCTACACTTCGTCCGCCGGTACGAGGCCGCCACTCGAGAACCTTTTTTCCCCATCGGTTGTCGGTTCTTCGAGCTATATGGCCGGCCCATTGCCACTTCAGCTTACTAATCCGTTGGGCTATGTCGGTCACGCTGGTTCTACTGCGGATAACCTCATTTCTAAGTTTATCACGCAGTGAGACTCCGAGCATAGCCCTCTCCATAGCTCGCTGAGCGACCTTGAGCTTCCTCATCCGGACAGCAGTGAAGGACCACGTCTCAGTTCCGTATGTCATCACTGGCAACACGCTCTGGTTGTACAGCCTCGTTTTCAAGTTTTGAGGTATACCTGACGAGAAGATGTGCCGTAATTTCCCGAACGCTGCCCAGCCGAGTTGAATCCGTCGATTGACCTCTCGGTCGAAGTTGGACTTACCTAGTTGGACTGTTACTCGCCATTGATGTTAATACCATATCCTTTCCAGTCCAGAAGCTTGAAAACGTCCTCCAATGCAGCGGTGAAGAGTTTCGGGGATATAACGTCACCCTGTCTTACACCTCTCTGCAGTTGGATAGGTTTCGTACTCCTGTTCTGTACTCGGATAGCCATCGTAGCCCTACTGTACAAGCACTTCAGCACTTCGATATACCGACAGTCAACTGGCACCGCTGAAGGACTGCAGCACCGCCAAATTTCAACGGAATCAAGGCTTTCTCATAGTCCACATACGCCAGACATAGTGGCAAATTGTACTCCTCCGACTTCTGTACAATTTGTATGTATGTGGTCTATGGTGCTAAAGCCTTTTCGGAAACCGGCTTGTTCGGGAGGCTGGAAGTCGTCGAGTCTGCGTGCGAGACGATTCGTAATGACTCTCGAAAACAGCACGTAGACGCGGCTCAGAAGGAAATCGGTCTGTAGTTCTTCAAGAGAGCGTTGTCGCCTTCTTGAAGAACAAGACCACCGCACTTCTGCTCACGCCTCGGTGTAATGCCACCATGTAGGACGGAATTAAAGAGCTTCTGAAGGACTTCAAGTACCGGTTTTCCACCCGCTTTCAGAAGCTCCGCTGTAATTCCATCCTCGCCTGGGGCCTTGCCGTTTTAAGGTGCTGAGAGCCATTCTAATCTCGCTCAGACTGACGTCCGGGATATCATCGGAATAGTGTCGGATAAGACTCGCTCTTGGATCGTTACTCACACTTGCGTGTGGCTCCAACGATGATGTGTACAGCTGCCCATAGAACCTCTCAATCTCACTCAAAATCTTAGGTGTCCCGGAAACGACGCTGCCACACTCGGTCTTCAGCTTCGACAGTTGGCTCTTTCTGGCAGACAGATCTCTATCAAAGACTTTGGAGCCCTGGTTCCGCTCGATCGCTTCTTCAATACGAGCTGTCGTGAAGTTGCGCAATCCCGCCATGCATTTGGAGATCTGTCTGTTCAGTTGCCTGTATTCTGTCATATCTACTTAAGACTGCAGCTTCATATCCCGTCTAACAGCCATGAGATTAAGAGTGTGATTGGAGAGTTTTTATGTTCTTCTGCGGCGGGTTTTGCAAAACTTAGCTCCGACCGCATGGACAGTTTCCACGAGCTTGTCATTCATATCGTCCACTGTATTGCAATCTTCTAGGCACTGAAAACGGTTTCGTAGTTCGAGCTGAAAGGTTTCGGGACTTTGGATTAGAGCACGAGGGGACGGGCGTTGACTTCATTAGACGTGACCTCTCCAACTTTACGTTTAGGTTCAGTGTGCCCCTCACCATTCGGTGATCGCTGCCGGTTTCACCTCGCGATCACTGAGACATCACTGAACAATTGTCGCCTGGTCGTCATAATGAAGTCAATCTCATTTTTGTCGAACCGTCGGGGCTCGACCAGGTCCACTTCCTGTGGGGCCGCTTCTGGAAGAAAAGTTCATCATAAAAGTCCCTCTCTCCATGAAGTCGGCCAGCTGCTGGCCCTTAGGTTCCGTTGCCCTACTCGAATTTCCTACTTTCAGCTCACCGTACTCTCTTGTGCCTAGTTTTGCGTTGAAGTCTCCATTAACACCGTTTAGTGGGTTTGGAGAATGCATGGCTCTAGAGATATCCTCACATTTCCTCCACCTCCTCATCAGGGTGTGCCGAAGTTGGTGCGTAAACCTGTATGACCTTCAGCGAATACCGTTTGGTGATTCTGAGTATAAGGTACGCAACCCTCGTCGACACCTCCCAATCTTTAACGTTGTTAATGAGAGACTTGTGGACGATAAATCCGACACCTCCTTGGGACAGATGGTCGCCTTCCGGTGATAGAACAAGTTGCCGGATTCGAGGATTACCGTGTCCTCCCCTCTCTTCGGACCTCGGATAATCCTATAATATTCAGCGTAACTTGTCTATCTCTTCTTCAACTCAGGATCTTCTCGTCAGTCCTCAGGGTACGTGCGTTATAAGCTGCCAGGTCGATTCGTCGTAGGTGGCAACCGAACCTCCACCGGAGATTCTTAGCACCCCCTGCCCCGCCGTTACCATGGTCGCCACCGTAGCCAGGAATAGCGGGGCCGCCGGGGACTGGGGGCCGTTTCTTTGTGTCGTCGCTCATGGGGGGTACGTTGGCATAGTTGCCACGCTTGGCGAGCGGGTTGGCAACCGCAGTTTTTTATTGTTTTTTGCTGTTATCAGAAAGATGCTGCTGCCCATCCTCTGCCTCAGTTTCCCTCTGTCGCCTCTTACGACACCCACGGGAAGATATGGGGTAGTGAGTATTCTTACCCGCCACTACACGGGGTATGTACCTATAAAAATTGTATTATTTCTACTGGTTACAAAAATAGGAAAAATATTATGACATTATGATTTCAGATGTTTACGTAAACGTAATACAAGACGCGGAACTGCTGGACAAGTTTAACGTTAGTGTAGTCTTTCTTATATAGTACACAGAAAAATATCTATAAATACTCACCCTAAAAGTTCCATCTCATAACACTTCCTTTTCTATTGAAGCTGTTAGGCTCTGGAACTCCCTACCGCTGCACATTAGAAGTGCGCAGTCTATTGAAAAGTTTAAAAAACTTCTCAAAGCGCACTTCTTTCCTCCTTAAATAGTCATTTCTCTAAAAAATTACTACCTACTCATTTTTCGTTACGTTAAGACTTTGACTTCACTTACTTGTTTAGTCCTTTCTGCTCTCGTATATGTATGTCTATATTTTTGTATTTAAAATGTATTTATTTATTATCGTATGTATATATTTATCGATTATATAATTGGCGGAATATGTAATTATATCGAATATATAATTACATATGGCGGCGGAAAAGATAATTTTTTAAATATTCCGTTGTTGTTGCCGTATTCAGGCGTCTCGCGCCTTTCAACCTACTTACTAACCTTATCTCCGATTTATACGTGGTAGAGTCACGCGGCAGCTATATATGCTATTTTAATTCTTAATCGATAACGGATGTTGATGTCTATGGGCCACAGCATTCGCTCTCCATCTGGTGGCCTGTGTGCTCGTTTGTCACGCTTTTTCTATTAAAAAAAATCTCCAATATCCTGCTTCTTCTTTATCCGTCCATTGACGTTTCTCCATATCGCTTATCACTGCTGGACATGGATCTTTCTCAGTATAATTTCCAACTTTTTATAAATGTTTTCCAACAAACCTTTACTAAAATTAAAGTACGCACTGGATACAATTTAACATTGATTTTATTAGTAAACGTGATCTGGCTGTGTTAATTTTTGCCTTTCTGTGACAGCTTAAAAATCCACTATCTTGTCTTATTTCATGAATCTAGAGAGATCTTGTAACCTCTGTTATCAACGTGTATCAGACGGAAAATTTCTAGGCAGTAAAAGCATTTGAAGCAAAATCTTATCATAAACAGTAAAAGGTGCGAGAATTCTGATACAGTGATCGTCAGTCCACATGCCAAGCGTAGTGATTGTAGCAAATTCTTACTTCTATAGAGAGGACGATGGTTGCTGTAGCTGTAGCTAAGAAAAATAAATAAATTGTCTTAGACAATTTATCGTTACCGTTAGAGCCTATCAAAGTCCACTGCTTATAGGCCTATTCCATAGATTGCCTCATAGGATTCCCCCTATTTTCTATAGGTGCTACAGCAGTTTTTTTAATTTTTAGTTATTGAAATGAAAACTTTTGAAGTGATAACTTCTTTAGGCACGTTGGGCACTTTTGGGATGGGAAAAAACACTGAACTCACGTGACCATCACGCTCAGATACATACTCGTAATACATACAGGAACAGAAACAGAAACAGAAACTTTTTTATTCAATAAAGATTATAAATAATACTTATTGAAAGTCACTGTTTTGTTTAATTACCACTGGTTCGAAAAAAAAACCTCAGTCCTGGGAAGAACCAGCAAGAAACCCAGCGGGACTTTTTTTAAATAACAGCTTACAATCATGCATGTTACACAATTAACAACACAAAACAAATTAGAAATAGCTTGGTAGCGATCACCTCATTCCCAGAGGTTATTATCATCCATAAATTCCTTAATATTATAATAATCCTTTTTATACAAACTTAGTTTAATAAAGTTTTTTAACTTTAAGCAGGTCCAATTTTGTATATTTTCTGGAATATTGTTGTAAAAGCGTATACATCGCCCCAAGAATGAATTACTTACTCGGTGGAGTCGAGTCACTGGTACTACTAGCTTGTGTCTGTTCCTAATATTTACAGAATGAATATCACTTATTTTTGTAAAACTACTTTTATTGTTGTGTATGTACATTACATTTTCATAAATGTATTGAGAGGCCAAAGTTAATATATTAATTTCCTTAAAGAATCATGTCCAGTCTTGACCTGAAAATTTTCTAACGCGTCTAGTGATGTAAAATATCTTAAAAAATGAATTTTTTTGCTTATTTCGTATCGCATAATTGAATTTTCAAATAAAGCCAGGAAAAAAAGTAATCTTACTATTTTTATCATTCTCAATAGACTTTTGAAGACGGAACGTGTTTTAGAATGGCACAAAGGCCCAGAAGCCATGCCAAAAATATAAAAAAATAAATAAAATGATGAAAAAAATGAATGAATGACAGGCTGTAATTTATTTTACTTTTGCAGTCGTTCGTTTGCTCTTGCTACATATTGTACTATGTGATTTTGGATTTTCTGATACCCTTACAACTTTTGCATTTTCCACGCACTTCGATACCTTCCCCTTACGATTACTTTGACCTGGGTTATAATGATACCGATTTAGTGTTTTTTGATTGGGATCTAAGACGTCATTGCTCTCGTTGGAAAGCGTTATGGAGCCTTCTACGAGATTGCTTTGTATAAACTAACATATGTGTTAATACGCTTCAGCGTTATCGGCTTGACCAAGCGTGGTGATTAATGCTCATGCCTTCTCTGTATGAGAAGAGGCCTTTGCCCAGCAGTGGGGCAGTATTATGCTGGTATTAGGTATTATTTACTCGTCCTTGTCTGTTCATCAGACTTTTAGAGTTCGATGGCTGAAAGCGTCGTCTGTCAAGCCGACTCCTGGAGTCTGGTCCGTTTTGACGACAGATTTCGACCGATAATTCAATGAACTATACCTATATTGCTCTAACTTGCACAAAGTGTAGTGTAGAAATCAAGGGTGGCCTATCATCACGCTTGTATTCTTTAAAATTCAGCATCGGCGGGATATTACGAGAATATAACTGCTGTTT
Source organism: Parnassius orleans (assembly GCA_029286625.1). NCBI lineage: Eukaryota > Metazoa > Arthropoda > Insecta > Lepidoptera > Papilionidae > Parnassius > Parnassius orleans. The sequence continues at coordinate 95,147 of JAGSMP010000759.1, read as the reverse complement.
GTAGACATGTAATGTTTTGATTGAAATGATGAATGAAATGTTTTGAGGTTATGACAGCTGTCAGACCTTACCTGACAGCTGTCCTTATAATCTGACCTGACCATATAACTAAAAAACTTATTTACTTAATAGCATTTTTCCCTGGCCTCTAAATGAAAAGATGACAAGTTATTATGTTATTATAAACAATAATTGTTTTTATACAACAATAGTTGTAGGTAGACGCGACCTGTAAAACGAATCAAGTGACAGGTCAATCAATGTAAAGTGGGCATGATACTTTTTGTTGCAGCGACTCTTTAGGCTTTAAATCATAAATTGCTCTTATGGCCCTCTTCTGTAAAACAAATATAATTTCAGTGTCAGCCGCGTGTCTCCATGGCAAAATACCATACGACATTATGCTATGGCAATAGCTAAAGTAAACTAGTTTAGCTGTTTCAATAATAAGATTTCTAATCTTTTTACAGCATATGCTGCAGAACTAAGTCCGCTAGCTAGTTTTGATATATGGGGGCTCCATTGAAGCTTCGCGTCTAGTGTGATTCCAGGAAAAATTGTGGTATCGACAAGACTCAGTTCCTCCCCATTTAAAATTACATTAGTATTTAATTGTTTGACATTTGGAGTCATGAATTTCATACATTTCGTTTTAGTGCCATTTAAATGCAAATTATTAACATTAAACCAATTTACTAATTTAGATATAGCATTATTTACTTCGTCATATTTTAGTAATCGTCTGAATTTGAAAATTAAAGAAGTGTCATCAGCAAATAATACTATATCATGGTTATCTCCTACTATGTAAGGTAATTCATTAATGTATACAAGAAACAGAAAGGGGCCGAGAATTGAGACTATAGGCACGCCCATTTGTACAATCGACCCGGAAGAGCTCATACTGTTAATAACAACTTTTTGCGTTCTGTTACTTAAATTTGAAATAATTAATTTAAGAGCATCACTTCTTACACCGTAGTGTTGAAGTTTCCTGATTAATGTTTCATGGTGAACACAGTCGAAGGCCTTGGATAGGTCACAGAATATACCCAAAGCATCCTGTGAATTCTCCCATGCATTAAAGATATATTTAATCAGCTCAACACCGGCATCAGTTGTCGAGCGACCCCTTGTGAAACCAAATTGATTTTTATGAATTGAATTATTTATATTAAAAAAAATTAACATTTTTTCAAAAATCTTACTAAGTTTTGGCAGTACAGAAATAGGTATAAAATTGGCGGAGTCTAATGTACTACCAGATTTAAATAAAGGTATTACTTTACTATGCTTCATTAAATCAGGAAACACACCAGATTCGATACTAGTATTAAAAATAATAGCTAGATAAGGCGCGATTGTTTGATCTATTATAGACGCAATAACTTTAAAGGAAATCCCCCACAGATCTGCAGTTTTCTTAACATCAATAGTTTTAAAATATTTTACAATATCTTTTGATGACACTTTATGAAATGTAATTCTTTGTACACGCATTTACATTTTGTTTAAGTAATGATTCGACGACGGCAGGAGATGAATTCAGTGACTTAGTGGTTAAGATCGGAATATCAGTAAAATATTTCTCAAAAACCATTGCAACGTCCTGATCTAATTCAGTTAATTTGTTATTAAAACTTAACTAGTAGTTTGGATTGCGAGAGTTGGTCTTACCAGTGTCGCTATTAATTATACTCCATGTCATTTTAATTATATTAGAAGCGGTCTTAATTTTGTTGCTCAAATGCAAAGACTTGGCTGGTGAGCATACTCTTTTAAATATTTTTGAATATTTTTTACATATTCCCTAAATTCGACGCTAGGATTATATGACCTTTCATGGTAAAGATCAAATAACCTTTGTCTGCTCTTATGGACTCCTACTGTCGCCCATTCATTGAATGCCTTCCGACTGTTCAAGGAAAATGTTTTAGAAGTAAAAGTATTATCAAATTCATTGCAAATAAGCTTAAACAATGTTCTATACAAAAAATTAGGATCATTTTGGTATGAAAGAGATGGAAGTTTTTACAGTATGTTACTTCTAAACTTCTCCAAGCGACGTACATTTACTGGAATAAACACAACTTTCTCATCTACTTGCTTTTTGTGAACATAAGATAACGAAACTCATGGTCCACAGTGATCACAACTCAATTTTTGAATTATACATTTATGCAACGGCTTAAGAGAATTGTGAAGCTGTAAATTTTCATACAAAAAGCGATAACGTTCCCCCCCCCGTAAATATAGTCTAATTTTCATATTTTTTGGAAATGTTGTAGACATAACAAAAGACTAGGTCGGTACGTTTTTATTTTAAAGAAATGTTGCGTACGATATAAGTTATTAGCATCTAAATATATATATTTTTGACTCAAAAACTTCCTTGAGCGTTTTTATTTTTTTTAATTAAACTAAACTGAATTACTAAAAAAATAAAATCTACAGATCTAGATTAAGGTGTACTGAATTGAATGAGACCAAAATTGTCTCATTTTGTAAAGGTTTAGGGGGGAGAAAACTCTCTATCGCATGATACGGGTCGGGGGGCAGGGGCATATTGTAGTGATGCTAGAGGTGTTATCGATATTATTATTGCCTAGGGAGGAGAAAGTAACATCGATTACTTACAAAGATAATACCTTTCATGAAAAAAATAATATCTGTGATCATTCACATTGTTTATCGCTTCTTATTTAGTCTTTATTTTAGAGTCTTTATTGAATAAGGACACTAAATTAAAAAAGATTTCGAGTTTACACTAAAGTAGGTAGGCAAATAAATAAAAAAGTAACAACTTGAAGAAATTATTATTTTGTTTATTAGTACATAATATTACCTTATTACAATCTTTCTCGAACTGCCATTTTTCTAGAAACTCGACGGTCAATCAGTTCTGGTAAAAAAAAATAAAAATAAAATGAGTAAAGTTTTGGCTGCATTTCTGCTGTCCAAAAGTGGTCATCGTACTTAATTTTTTCATACGCCAAACCATGTGGTATCTATACTACGAAAAAACAAAATTGCCTACCAGTGATACGTAATTGTCCCTGGACCTGATAATAGTCATCATGGTTTCTTTTCAACATCATCTGTCCTTCTCGTATCAAAAAAAATTATAGATTTATAGATAGATATTTTTTTTAGTTATTGCCTCCAAATGTGGCTTATTAGAAGCAGAAATAGGACATTAGACTTCAATTAGAGAGTCATCCCCAATAAACCCATCGGGACTTGCCCCTAAATAATAATCATCGGAATCAATAAACAGTCCACACTCCGAAACTTTTAGATTATGTTTCCTAATCTTGATTATTTGCAAAATTTTAAATGAAAATACAAAAATAGTAAAGCAGATTTTAATTTTATTATAGTACCTGCAGACGTTCATTTTCGAGTCTCAGCCAACGGGTTAGTTGAGTCGCAGTTAGCATTCCAGGAGACTCTGGTACCTCTTCTTGACGAGACCGATCGGACCGACCTCCAGGTGACGCTGATCCTGTTTATTTGTTTCACACGAAAGGCCATTGGTGTAATAAATTTATAATTGTGTATTTCTGATGTAAAAAATGTTTAAGTTTAAGTAAACACTCAACTTCTTGTAAGCAATATTTCTAAGGCAATTTTAATTTTATTTAAAGTACCTTTAATGTTAAATTATTATTTATTTTCGGTAATGTCAAATAATGAATTTATCAAAGCGGCACACATTATTTCTAAGTAAAAATACGTTCTACGTTTTTAATTAAAATTTTAATTAAAAAATTAATTCGTCAAAGTAATGCATTTGTTTGACTTAATGTGAGTTTACTATTAATGTTTTTCTTATCAAAGAAGTAAAGTTTCTAATGCTTAAAATAATTAATAATTTAATGCTCATCTTCGCCCTGGAGATGTTGCATCAGGCAGCGGAACTTCTTCTTCTGAACTGTCATCGGGATCAAGAATGTTCTTTTCGCTCGTATTACTAGATTTCCCGTTTCCTATCTCAGCATAGTTACCACTGTCACTGCCGTTCTGGGTTGGCCATTTAATTGGTGACTCGAGTTTACCATTCATTGGTTTGATTTTCTTTATTGTCATCATCTAAAAATTTACTATTAATTTATTGTCCATAAAGAATTTATCGGAAAATTGGGAGCAGTTTGATTTATTTAAGTCAAGCTACTTCAACTTTTTTTTTTGCGTGTTGTTATTTAATTATCTTTGCATTCATATCAAACACAGTATCGTATAATATGTGATTTAAAAAATAATCAACGCTTATCTCGAAAATGAAGGGAGGTTTGTTTTTTTTTTTCTCGCAAGTACACATTTTTATAGTATTTTTACTATTTTGCGTACTCTTTAAATTATATAAAATTATTAAGCGATAATAAATCTCTATATACCCCCTAAAAAAACTCGGGGCTGAACGCTCACCTTAATTTTATAGTATGCAAGCAACCTGAGTTTTAGCCTAGCAAAGCCTAAGCAAATTTAAAAGTTTTTCAGAGAGAAATTAGAAATATTTCGATGTTATCTGAAGCCCTTCATTTTGTTCTGCAGAAGAGTGATGGCCTTCCTGATTTTAGAACCCTCGGAGTAATAGAGGCGTATGTCTAGCAGAGGCGTAGGAACGCGGCCACATTTTTAGTTCAGAGATGAACTGAGGCTGGAACTAAATGATGATAGTTTTTCTATACTGACCTATGAATGGATTGTCTTTGCCATTTCTTATAGATATTCTTGCTGTCCTGTTTAATGTACGCTGCTTTTCCCCGTTCGAAGAGCTATTGCGTAGTTTATCTAAAGTACCAATGAGAAGACGACGCTTTGGGGGAACGGGTCTTGGGTCTAAGTCCGATCTTTCTAAAGCGGAACTTGCTGGGGTGATCAGTGGGTCAGCTGTTTCCGGCTCTGCATCTGCTTCCACCCGTGCGCCTGTTGATACTTGTTCATCCACCATTTTGCCAAGTTTCGCCTAAAGAAATAAATCACATTTTAAATAATAATTCCTGTGAATATCTCAGCAAATTATGAAATGGTGAAATTTCTAATACCTAGGTAACCTGAGATGTATCATTAAATTTGAATCGTTTTACAACGTGGTTGGCCTCGGATGATTAAATTGTCGTCATATCCAGTGGCGAATGTTTTTTTTATAAAATAAGCAGACAGCTTTTAATAAAAGTTAAACTCAAAGTTTTGAAAGTACTTGTTCATAAGCTAGGAGGAAGACGAATGGAGTTGGAAATTTTCGGATATTTACATGTGCCGTAACAGCGGTATTGAAAATGCTAAAAACAATTATTCTTAATATTAAAATACGATAATATTTTTTACTGTCATTAGTTGATAGTCACCATATTACCGCACATAGAGTGATATCAAAGTCTCCGCGAAAGGAATTTAAACAATTTTTCGATATGCCTGGCTATCACTATATGAAATGTACATATAAGTATAGGCCGCCAAATTATGCAATGTTTTGTCTTAGCTTTTTTTCGAAATAGTTATAGTTAAGGTAGGTATATCATTAAATATTGGTATATTTTATGATTTTTAAAAATTTAAATTCTTAGTGTTCCTTGAAATGTTAATGAAAAATATTCAGTAATAACCATTTTGGATTTTATGTTTATTTATTAAAGACCTCAAGAGAAACGCAATATTATATTATTAATAAATGAAGAATGTAAGAAATTAATACAAGTATTCTCTTTCAACTATAGAGAATCTCTATATTCTCTATGTAAAGCTAATTAAAAGAGACAATATAACTCCAACATGTATAGGTATACTGGCCGTTTGTGGAAGCTTAAAGTCGATCAGAGATCTATGGAGAGGGTTGTTTTTAATGTTATAGAATCCGCAGATAAACCAGAGCAATCAACACAGCCCAGTAAGCTGAAGTGGGAATTATCCTGGTAAGCCAAGTAAAATCTACAGAAAGTCGATGGATGCAGAAAACCTAGTTTCCGTTCGTTCGTTCGGTAGCGTTCCTCGGAGTAGGTCTATGTTCAGCGGTGTATTAGCGAAGGACTTTAATGATGAGGATGATGATGACATTGTGTTACAAAAATCTGTGAAATCCTTAATCAATAAAGTATGAAATAATGTACCAAAGTAATTTAACTTTATTGCATTATAAAGTTTAGGCGAATTGGCGAAAGGGCATCAGAAAAATTAGAAGCTTGTGATATTTAGAAAACTATCTTAGGTTAACTGCTAATACAATCTGGTTTATAGCAACTTATAACATAATATAAAATTAAAAAAATTGTACAACCGACTTCAATATAAATTATTAAGAATAACTCAAAAACTATTGGTCAGACCTTGATCAAATTTTTATGGGTCCACCAGAAAAGTACCAGCTCTCAAACAAAAAACAATCACCGAAATCAGTTCACCTAGAAAAGAGTTATGAGGTAACACACATAAAAAAAAACATACAGTCGAATTGAGTACATCCTCCTTTTTTAAGTCGATGGATAAATATTTTTAAAGGTCTATTTAATGATATTCGATTCGGTATGGTAATTTGCTTCCCCATTTTACATGAAGTGGAAGAACACAAAATATACTATATTTTAATGGTTTCATAATATAAAAATTGAGACCAATATAATATAGTTTAGTTTTTAATTAAATAACGTCAAATCCTTGTGATGTTCTAATTATGTGACATGTTAGAATTTATTTATTTTATTTATTTAAGCTTTACTGAACCTCACGTAAGTACAGGATCAAAAGGCGGACTTAATGATAAAAACATTTAGAATAATGAAATTATAAAATTCGCTGGAAATTATGCGTTCCTTGTATAATAGAGAAATCCTATTTAAGAAAACTAATTAATGTTCTGTCTCCTGAAATTAATTTTCTTATTCCTACATGTATTCGAATCGAGTCTAAAATCCAAGCTCGATCTAGTTTAGATGCTAGGGTACAAAATTGTGTAAGTTATACTATGTAACAGAGTAATGTAAGTGTAATTGCTAAGCAATGTAGACTTTATACTAACAAAGCTTATGTTATTTATATAAAACGAGTGACTCGTTAAAGAGTATTAGGTATTTTATTATTTTCGTTATATTATATTAATTAAATTTTTATCTCAAATATTACGTTAAAAAACATATCTGATATATAACGGATGATAGAAGCATGATAGATTTCATAACTGTGGATGAAAGAATGAGGAGCGCAGTGGTAGATACAAGGGTTTACCAGGGGTCCAACGTAGGGACGGATCATTACTTGGTCTTATACCGAATTAATGGTCTATTCAAGCATTGGCGGCATCGGACATCTGTGTCTAACACTGCGTTACAGCGTATAAGAATAGAGAAGTTACAAGATGAAGGTGTGAAAGAGAAGTTCAAATGTAGACTGAGAGAAAATATAAGTGGTATGGATGAATTGTGTATGTATGATTTAGACTTGGAGACTGTGTGGTATAATATCAAGTAAGGTTTGGTGGATGCAGCCACCGAAGTATGTGGTGCAAGTAAGAGAACGAATGAAAGGAAAAATAATACGTTGTGGTGGGATGATGAGGTACAGATGGAAGTTGAAGCAAAGAAGAGAGCATGGCTAGATTTACTAGCAACTAGATCTAGATTAGATTTATGAGATTTAAAGAAGAAAGGCAGATTTTAGACGTATAAATAAGAGAGTAAAAGAAGTTGTTGAAAGGAATAAGCAAGAAAGAACGGATAAAAATGATTGAAGGTTATCTGATAACTTCCAGTCAAATATTAAAATGTTCTGGAAACTCGTAAGAACTGCCAGGGGAAATTCAATACAGCCTAGAACGAATGCTATACGAGACGAGAATGGCTGTATGCTGAATGATGAAGTTTCTAATTTAAAGAGATGGAAGGAATACTTTAAAAGCGTGTTTATGAGTGAAGAGTCGTCTGAATTAAGTGAAATAGAAATTCAGAAAGAAGTGGAGAGGGGTAGGGAGATAAGTGTAGATGAAATAATGAAAACAATGAAAAGCATGAAAACAGGTAAGGCAGCCGGATATGATAGAGTATTACTCGAAATGCTAAGGGCTGGAGAGGGAGTGGTCGCAGGCCTGCTGTACATCTTGTTTAATTTATGTTGGGAATTGAAGCGGGTACCGAAAGACTGGTGCAAAGCCGTTATAGTACCAATATATAAGGGAAAAGGGTCACAGCAGGACTGTAAAAACTATCGTGGCATTAGCTTGCTTAGCATTGTGGGTAAACTGTATGCTAAGGTGTTAATTTAAAGAGTTATGGAAGAAACTGATGGAAAAATTTGGGATGTGCAAGCTGGATTTAGAAAGGGGATGGGGTGTACGGATCAAGTATTTTCCATGCGCATGATTGCGGAGAAGTTTTTGGCCAAAAACCAGAAAGTTTTTTGTGCGTTGTTGGTGCGGACTTGGAAAAGGCTTATAATAGAGTGGACAGGAATGTGTTATGGCAAATACTGAACTCATTTGGTTTGAGCGCTGGTTTGATACAGGCATTAAGGTCTCTTTATAGGGACTCTAGTGCTTGTATCAGGATCAATGGGGTCTACTCGGACTGGTTTAGCATTCAAAAAGGTGTCAGACAGGGCTGTGTAGCTTCCCCGTGGCTGTTTAACCTATTTATGGACAGTTGTTTGCAAACTTTGAAAGCTGAAGAATGTGGGTTGAGAATGGGTGAGTGAACCGTCAAATGCCTTTTGTACGCCGATGATCAAGTCATATTTGCATCGTCGGCGGCCGAGTTGCAAATGATGATTACTCTAATGAACTTGTCATTAAAAGAAAGGGGTATGAAAGTGAACGCAAGTAAGACGAAAGTGATGGTTTTTGAAAGAGAAGTAAGTAAAACGTTATGTGAAATAAGAATAGAAGAGGAGATGATTGAGCAAGTGGATGAGGTTGTATATTTGTGATGTTTATTTAGCAGTGATGGTAGATATGATAAGGATATAGAACGACGAGTGAACGCAGGAAATAGAGTGAATGGGGCTCTACACGCTATTATGAAGAGTCAGAATGTGTCAAAAAAGGCACGTATGGCAATTCATAACGCTGTGTTAGTCCCTACTTTAATGTATGGTAGTGAAAGTTGAGTCTAGCAGAAGAAGCATGAGAGTAGAATAGATGCTGTAGAAATGCGGTCATTAAGGAGTATGCTAGGGCTGAATCTGAATGACAGGGTGAGAAATAGTGTGATAAGAGAAAAGTGTGGTTTGCAAGATGACGTTGTGACCAGGATTAAGAAAGGAATGCTTCGGTGGTTTGGTCATGTAGAAAGAATGAACGAGGAAAGAGTGACAAAGCAAATTTATGTTGCAGAAGTGAACGGAAGAGTCGGGAAGGGACGCCCTAGACGAAGGATTTTCGACCAAATTGGCGATATATTGAAAATGGGCCAGATTAAGAGTACCCTTAACCGACGAGCGTGTATGCGTAGACATATGTATGTAAAGGTGGCGAGAGAAGTGTGTCAGGATCGTGCCAAATGGAAGTCCGTAGTCTCTGCCTACCCCTCTGGGTGACAGGCGTGAGTGTTTATGTTATGTTATGTGTAAAAAACATAACCTTGATATTTTTTATAGAATAAAGTTGACAAATGAGCACACAGTCCATCTGATGGTAAGTGGATACTGTGACCCGTAGACATCTACATATATCCTCAATTAATAATCAAAATGCAGAATGCAGAATGCAGTCACCTAAGGTTAAGTACTAATTTGCAATGCCTCGTTTCCAATGAGAAAGGTCTCGGTTTTCTAAGAAACATACGAGTACATAGCAGTATTATGTTGTTAGAGCGTGGTCCTACTCCGATCTAGCCAACCCAATAGAAACGACCATATAGCAGCAGCGTGGCTTTACCATGTATAAACTAAGATATTTGATTTATTTTCAAATAAAATATGTCAACACTACATACAGTAATTACGCGTAATAATCGTTTTGTTATACGATGAGTTTGTTAATCGCTTGTAGTCAATCTGTAATCACAGGGTAAAAATTTTTCTTCATTCTGATGTATGTCGAAATTATCCGTCATTCTTATGAATGGAGTTTAATATTCAGTTAGAAAGAAAACAACTAGTCAATTATGTATATAAAATTAAGATAGAAACCTTTACATTCTTAGTAAAATAGTGTTTAAAGATAAAAGATAAAAAAAAAATTGTAATCTTCTATATTTACCTGAGCGTCACCCAGTATTCGACTCACTAGCGCCATTAGGCCGCTGTGGCAAACGTTATCATGCTATCCGTCGCCAATTCTTCGCCTCATGTTTGTTCTGTCTTTGTACTCGTTGTTAAACAGGTTAACAATATCAAAGCGCGGTAAATAATTCTCTTTTGTTTTGTTTCTTTTATGTTCCTTTTGTTGTTTTACTTCTTTGACATCAAATTATGTTTCCTATCTGGAACAAAGTAAAATCAAAATAAGCAATATAAAAAGGATTGTTTTAAGAACAAATATAATATTCGCATACGTTCAAACAAATATGAAAGTTTTCTTAAAATTGGAATGTAAATTAAGATGAGAGGTAATACTAAAGTAATGATAGCGAGTCACACATTACACCCATCAACATTGAAAATTTAAGCATTTTTTAAATTATTATAAACAGGTTAAGTGTATGGAGCTGGTACTGGAGCGTCCCAGCCCAAAGATATAAAAAGTATTCTATGTGAGGCAGAACTTGCGCGCACAAGTGGTTTTCCGGCATGTAATACTGTTCCGCCCTACAGAGCACGTCAAGCCTTTTAGTGCGCAGTGTAGCCATCTCTTTTAAGTGACGGCGGAACTGAACGTCACGCGATATGTCTACGCCGAGAATTTCGATGCTGACTGAAGCAGTAAAAGGAATGCCCTAAAATTAAGGAGACACGACAAAGGTGTTCTTTTTTGCGGTAAACACGCAAACCCGTGTCTTCGGAGGATTAAACTCGACTAGATTTATCATCTATCTTCGCTATCATCTTTAAATTTCTTGCCTCGGCACTGTTTCTTGAGCCGAGCAAAAAATCAGTAGTCACTTCGGACTAGAACTGGAGTGGGTATTCAAGCAGTTCGTTATAATCTGGCTTCTTCTACAATACAGGAGCATTTAGCACAATTGGCGAAGGAATCGGCAAAAAGTCTGATATTGCAGGCTTTTCGCACCTTGGACGCCGCCCCTGTAATCGATCAACATGCTTTTGTGCTAGTTATTCCATGATTTGTTAGTTTCCATATCACATATGTGTTCTCCTTATTCGAGTCCTATCATCCATGGGATTAAACAGAGTTATTGATTTTTCAATTATTTTTTATAATATGTATGACAAACAAGCTCTCACTCCATCTGGTGCAAAGTGGCTACTTCAAACAAAGACACTTGCAACCAACTTCAAACGAAGAAAGTCACAGCTATGACCTCCGAGAACTAAAACCTAATTTATATGTCTCATATCTCATTCTCTCAATATCTCATATCTTTTTAACACAACAGTGGGTGCACGGCTGATAGGTGGTAGAAATAAGTAAGAAGATGGTATCAATCCAGACAAAGGAGTCCTACTATCTAGGTTTATTTCTTTGTCGAAGAAATCTTTTTTCTTATTATTATTACCTGGATTAACTATCCTAACCAAAGTCAGTCTAAGTGTTGCTTTTTATTTAAAACACATAATAACTCACTTTTTTGGCCTCTTAAGGTCAGCAGCTCATGCATTATTCGTCGAAATAATCGGCCAGTTTCATTAAAAGTCTCAACACATACCCTTAGCTTTGCATAATGAGGCGCCCGGGTTTTCAAAGCTAGAAAGGTTTGCCTCAACATTAGCCAGTTTTTGAGTTCACTGAATTTAAATGAAACTAACTTTTACGGATTATATCGCGTTTAATTTTACTTTTTAATTCCCGACGTTTCGGGTGCTTTACAGCACTGTAGTCTGCAGGGGACTGGTGTTTGACGTCCCAATGTCATAGTTAGCCCGGCTACCTTCAGTTTTTTGAATATTAATTTTTGGTTCTATCTACGCAGAATGAGCTTACAGTATCTTGAAGTCTAGCAGTGGTATCCTTGGGTTTGGATTTAATTTTATTAATTATAGGATCCCAAGCAGATGGCAGCACCCATCCATCTTCTCTATTGAAATTATTGTTATATTGTTCATGTTCATCCAATATTGTTCACAAACTGCAGACTTCGGGAAGTCTGCAGTTTGTGAACATGTTCAAGATCGTCCCCGCCATTACATGAGATTTGATAGACCACAAATCCTCGCAAAAGAACACCGATTCCTACCTAGGATGATTCGCGAGGCTATTGAAATTAAAAACATCTAATTTCAATAGAAGTTGGATGGGTGCTGCCATCTGCTTGGGATCCTATAATTAATAAAATTAAATCCACACCCAAGTATACCACTGCTAGACTTCAAGATACTGTAAGCTCATTCTGCGTAGATCGAACCAAAAATTAATATTAAAAAACTGAAGGTAGCCGGGCTAACTATGACATTGGGACGTCAAACACCTCAGTCCCCCCCGTGACCATGGGTGCTGTAAAGCACCGAAACGTCGGGAATTAAAAGTAAAATTAAACGCGATATAATCCGTAAAAGTTAGTTTCATTTAATGTGTAGTCTTCGCGTAAATATAAGAAAACATTCACTGAATTTCATTACTATTGATAAGCAAGAAAACAAATGAGACGTCATTCATGAAGAACATTTAGAGTGTGTTGTGTAGATATTAAAGATACATTTTTGGAATAATATTATGCTAACACACATTTAGTAGTTTTAAAACAAATTCAAAATAAATTTTAGTCTAATTATATATTCATTTTTTGTGGCATTGTCGATCATGTGTATACCGATATTCCTTATATTTAAAAAAATTGCATTCTCTATCATTCTTACAGCACGTCACAAGTCCACTGCTGTATCACCTCTTCCGCATATATATTTATATATCTAGCATAAATACGGTCCTGAGGTACCTGCAAACAACTACAAATTATACTCGTATTATTCTTATTATTGACCAGCTGACCCAGAAGAAGTTGTTCTGTCGTTTCCGGTAGGTGGCGCGATGATTTTCAATCAAATTCTTACCGGGTTTTTGTGTAAATATCAAATTTATTAATAACTCCACCAGCAGATCTAGAGGATCCTATCGAGCTATCGGGTCAGATTTTATTTACAATACAAACACATATTGTAAATGAGTTTCATTTTAGTTCATAAAAATAGAATTTATTAATAACTTGACAACTACGCTATCTATCGGATCCTAGTATAGCTACAAGCCATCGTCTCGATAAAAATATAGGTGTGCGAATATTATGCCAATATGTGAAATCATTTAGAAATTACGCTCTCACTAACAGACGTACAAAATATTGTACTATGTAAATATAAAGATAGAACATAATCCATCCATAGATAGAGAAAAGACATAACATCTACGATGTGTTAACCTTTGTCGGTCAATCAAAGATATTTATGCTTTTTTATTTATCTTATCTGATAACAATTTCTGATATAATAAATCAAAATAATCATTTTAACGCTTTTCATTCTTATCTACAGTACATTTGCATTTCATTATTGATTGTGTTACAAAGATTTTTCTTTTCCTGTTTATTTATACATGAAACATTTCTATTCTTTCCCTGTGTGAAAGGATTATGTTTTCGTATTCAGTTTGCTCTAACACGATTTGTGGAAAAGCACCCGTTCCCCACTTAAATTTTAGTCCAATCATGTGAAATTTTCATGTCGATGTTGAGATTATCCTGGACTTTTAATCAAAGGAAATATCCATCTCATAAAGATCCAATAAATCAATCCAATAAAGATGCACCCGTCTCCCTATCTCTATCTCTGGGCCCTTGGCCTTCGCAAAGGCTATTCTGGACATTTCGGTGCACAGATATAGTACACAGTATAGGCCGTGTAGGGAGATGCGTCTTGTGTTTCAACGCGCTTTGCCTCAGTAATAGGTGGAGGATATATCAAAGATGGGCTACCTAGCCTGCAGTTGTGTGTGAAAATGATTCCGAGGCCCAGCTGATATGCGACGAATATGAAAGACAATTCTATTATAGAGTAATAGTTCGTGTGATTCCGACATATCCCGTCCTTATGCCCCTGAAGCGAATATCCGTTCGTATTTTTTCATTAAAAATATCCCTTAAGCTCTTGGCCGATAGACCTATCTAATCGGACAGTTGTGCCTTGCCTCGAAAAAAAAACATAACTCCTTGGATCTCTCTCAGAACAGAAAATTGTTCTCTTAACAAGCATTTTTGTTCTGTGTTCTTAACGTTAGACTCAGAACTTAAGAGCAACACTATGAAGGATATTCTTCCCTCTTCCTTTACCAGGTAATACTTTCTAATGATTTGAACCAGCAACCGATGATAGATATCTGTTTTTCGTCCATATAATGGTGCTTCTACATCTATAGCTCCAATAAAAGTCAAGGATGCTATCCACTATGTGATGGATTACCGTAAGCTTACTATCCTTGTCCTACTTGACGTCAGTAACGCTTTCAATTGTGTTGATTACGAATTTTGCTAGATATACTAAATCCCTTAATTTGTCGTCATCGGTTGTACAATGGTTCAGTTCCTATCTTCGGGACGCCGGCAAAATTGTTTGGTAAGTTATTCTATATTTTGCATGCATATTTGTACATTTATCTAAGTAAGTTATTTGTTTTATTGTTGCTCTACCCATAGCTCTCATCGCACTCTCAAGGGTAAGCTGGCAGAGAATGACAATATGGCATTAGGTTCCGCTTTGTACAAAAAAATAATACTGAAAAAAATGTTTATCTATCTATCTCAAGTTATTATTTATTTAAATATTAGTGTAATAAATACGAAACGTATATAAAATTTATGTTGCAGAGGTGAACGGCAGAGTCGGAAAGGGACGCCCTAGGCGAAAGTTTATCGTCCAAATTGGCGATATATTCAAAATAGGCGAGAGAGGTGTGTCAGGATCGTGCCAAATGGAAGTCCATAGTCTCTGCCTACCCCTCTGGGTGACATGCGTGAGTGTTTATATATATATATATATATACATATATATATATATATAAATATAAAATTTCTAAGCAAGGTTACCATGTTATATGGGAAAATTTACTACTTTATTACACGCAATATGGTCACTTAATGAAGCAGTTGAGGCTTGAGACGTCCAAAGTTAACTTTATCAATCGATCGCCGTTCACACTTTACGTGCCTAGAACGTTCACCCTTACATACCTAATTATGCTACGGAGTAAATAATGGGTACTAATAATGATAAATATTATTTATGATATTATAACTACTTTAGAATAAATAATTATATATGACTTTATTTATATACTAACGACCTGCGGTAGGATTTATTAGTGTGGCGTTATTCACATTAAAAAAAATCAAAGACCATTTATTGTACAACTTTTTTGTTTTTCAAAAAATCTCCAAGTTATTCACTTTAAATATAGCCCTGTTCATTTCTGGCGTTGCTCCCTATCTGTTTGTAAGGTTTTATTACAATCGGTTCACCCATTCCGGAGATAAGCCCGGACACACAGACAGACAATAATTTTAAAAATGTTTATTTATGTCTCAATACTCAATAGCATACAAATAAACCACTCAGTTCAATACGAGTATAAGGTAATTATTTCGACACTACAGATAGACACTTTAATTTTATTTATATTTATAAATATGATATTCATCTTATTCAAAATTATTTCAACTCAATTGAATCTACGAGTATGCTATTTATAATATACGTTAATTTAAAATTCAACTGTACTGGAAAAAATATAATACAGGTCTTGGATGGGATAGTAGTGATTTATATTTCGGTGTTATATTTGTGTTTGCATTTGTGAGGGTAATTATGAACATAAGTTGACTTATAATATTTACGTCTGTAACAAATCGTTTCGGGGTTGTAAACCTAACATAATAATTTAAATAATAATAAATATAAGTGTTTATCATGTAACAACAGTTGAGATACAACATACAATAGTTTTTATTAATTCTGATATGATGATGTTCTTCTAGCTTATTTCGATCACAGCGACATTTTTAGTCACATAATAAGTAGTAGACAACGGCTCGGGATATAATACGGTATAGATAACACAGAAACATTTACAATACATTCCTTCCATCTTCCATCAATATAATTAAAAATGAATAGAAATTTATTGCAGATAAATACTTTTAGATATGACATATCTAATCTAATCTAAATTAATTAATATTTTACGTTACGGGTTACGACAGTAAGCTACACTATTTTGACGTCAAAGGCTATGCGCTTTAAGTCTTACTCGTTGTACGTCTACAAAGAGGATTACACTAATATAAGTTTATGCTTCAAGAAACAAAAGTCTTGCAGTGTTATTGGTAACATTTTATGATCAGTATAAGTAAATCAAATTATATTGTTATGAAGCTGTATAATCTGTTTTAGTAAGTTTGTTATAATAGAGAAATATTTTAATAATTAAGAATTCATAACATATTGTAATATTGACATTTAAAAATATATGAAGACATTTGGCATATTATATTATTATAAATAACAATGGAATATAGATTAAAACATACCTCTATCGATATCGATATCTAGTTTCTGGCAGGTTCTTCTCTCAGAAGGTCTTGTTTTGCGAACCGATGTAGATTTTAATGTAAGATCTTTAAATAAACCTCAATGGAATAAAAAAGTTTTGACGTTGGCTTAGTCTTTAAAAGCCATACCTTAGTAGGTTATCGACCCATAATTTAGTAGGTTTTTTGGTATTGGCATTGGTAAGAAACAGACTAGTGACACAAGCAGGGGCGAGTTTAAGGCCTTTTGCACATTATAAGACACGGACACTAGACAAGAAAAATTTCTCTTCTAGTTTATCGTACACATTCATGCAAGACGTCTAATCGTCGGTCTGTAACCATAATTCACGGAGGATAAACGAGTACCAAATGGACAGGCGACAGCGTTTAATAGTGATTGCATACTTTTACCACAGGAGAAAACGCCGTATTTGTAGGTGTCCATTCATCAGACTCTTGTATATGAATCGAGTAATGATGACCAAATAATTTAATATTGTATTAAAAAATATGATACAGTTACCTTTTTCCTTTTTTCTACCATTGGCAAATCTTTAAAATTTTCTAATATGGAACATATTTCATCCCAGACGGAGGTCTTCAAATTTCTAGATTTATACTCCTTTACAAGTTTTGTCCCAAATTACCGGTCTTTCTTCTACAAGCGCTATCAAATGTTCAATATTCACTTTGGTACTCATGTTTGATAGTTAAATTTAAATAAAAGTTTAATTTAAATGACTTGGACACTACTCGTGTTTTTGCTCACGCATACGAATGTTGCACTAAAATTGTTTACATAGATTAGTAGACGTCGTGTCTAAGCAAGACGTCTTGTGTAAACGACATCGAACGTGCAGCCGACAAAATGACTAGAATGCGCGTGTCTGATGCGACATAAGAAAAAATATCTTAATATATGAGGGTTTCATAAAACAACCAATGCGACTGAATTTCTTATAAGACACAAAAATTTTCTTATAATGTGCAAGGGCATATATTGCAATACCGCCTGTCAAGTGACTATTATTTATTAATACATTACGGGAACGGGGTTTGATTCATGTTGGAAACATTTCTTTATGGATAATGTAATAACAAAAATCTTTTGAAATAAGAAATAAATAAATTAAACCAATTTTAGTATGAAAAAATCTATTGAAGGTCTGAGTTACTGTATTTTTAACAAAAGTTACCTGAATACATCACACAATAATTATAATAAATAAAAATAACTGATAAAAAATACCGCGAGATCAATAAATGAACTCCTTGATAGTAGTATGTAGTCTACAATAGTATGGAGGATTTGCCATAATCTACTACATAACATAACTACTGGCATACGATTGACGATCACAGTAGTCACTACTGAGTAGTTGGTATATCTATGTGGGGTGTTTTCCTTTATTATCGAGTGGGTGGAAAGTATCCGCTCAAAATCCATACTATCCATACTTAATATTATAAATGCGAAAGTGTGTTTGTTTGTTTCTTTGTCCTTCTTTCACGTCGCAACAGAGCGTCGGCATGGCATGATTTTTTGTATGGGGATAGTTCGGTGGCTGTAGAGTGACATAGGCTACTTTTTCAGGAAAAACACTACCATTCCGTGGGAAAATCGAATATGTTGCAAAATTAAATTCAGCTAGGTGGCGCCACCGTGATTCTACAAGACGGACGACGGTACGATGGACGAACACAGAAGGTCAGAATATCTGGATTATTATGTCTTTTTACCAAAATTAAGATAAAAAATGTATGGATCTGTATTTATCCACGCAGGACCGGGAAGAGAGCGATAAAAAACATAAAATTCACCAGCTGATTTTCTTCAAACGGTTTGCATCGTAATTCACAAAATAGGCGATAACCTCGCAGACGAAATTAAGTAATCCGTTGATGCTCTGCCTACCCCGCAAGGGTTACAGGCGTGATTATAAGTATGGATCAGAAATACTATCACCACCTGTCACGCTTTCACCCTTAACTATTACTTAACAATGGTAGAAACAGTTTTTAGTAAGCCTTATTAATAAGCCTTAGTAATATTTATTGAACGGAAATGAATACAGTTCTTATATGTGGTTATGAATGAATCGGTATTACAATAAGAAAATTGTGCAAAATTATAAGAAAAATATTTTTTGAGAGTTCTTATTAACTAACGTATACATAGTTTAAATTGATTCCGCTAGATGTCGTTACTAGGTTTTTAAAACGTGGTAACGAAATGTTTCCTGACTTAACTCCCGCCGTTGAGCCGCGCGTCAACTTATAGTGCATACGGTACCTATACGCTTAAATTGTTTCTCTTTCGTAACTTATTCGACTACCTGCTTTCGATTTCGGTTGTTTGTTATTTGCTTTGTGATTTGGTTAATGTTGAATGGATTTATATTGACTTTCATTTTCGGATTTGTGTATTTTCTTGGATCGGTTTTGTTGATTTGGTTGGTATTCCTTTATACATATTTAGACTCTGGCTTTGATTTTGGATTTTGTTTATTTAGAATCGTGAATTGGTTTTCGTTGTTTTAGGTTGTTTAACAATATTTCAAAGGAATATTAATAGTATAGATAGTGTATACGGTACGGTACCTATACACTTACTTCTTTTTTCGTTGGTTATATTTATATTGACTACTGCTTTCGATTTCGGTTTTGTGATTTGGTTTAAGTTGATTCGATTTTTTTTGGCTATCGTTTTCGGATTCGTGTTGTGTCTTGAATTGGTTTTGTTGTTTTAATTTTAAAAATATTTAAAAGGAATATTTATTCCTTTTAGATATTTTGGATTTACTTTTAAAAAAAATATTTAAACTGAAATTTAATTCCTTTTAGGTATTTTAACGTTTTTTTATAAATAGGTTTTTTCTTACTTCATAATGCCTCGCAAACGTAAGCCCAGCCTTTCAAGAGTATCTTCTCTAAGACAAGCGAAAAGATTAGCTCGATCGCTAGAATCTTTAGAAGATGCTGAACTGAAGGCAAGAACAAGCAGAGCGTCAGGCTGCTTTTAGAGCATCTGAGACTCCATCTCAACGTCAGCAAAGGCGTCTTGAACAGACAGAGCGTCAGGCTGCTTTAAGAGCTTCAGAAACACCTTCTCAAAGTCAGGAAAGGCGTCTTGAACAGGCAGGCGTCAAGCTACTTTAAGAGCTTCTGAAACACCTTCTCAAAGTCAGCGAGGCGTCTTGAACAGGCAGGCGTCAAGCTACTTTAAGAGCTACTAAAACACCTGCTCAAAGTCAGCAAAGGCGTCTTGAACAGGCAGAGCGTCAAGCTACTTTAAGAGCTACTGAAACACCTGACGAACAAGCGGAACGTCAGGCCGCCTTAAGAGCCGCGAAACACCTGATGAAACTCAAAACAGACTCATTGAGCAAGCTGAACGTCAATCTACTATAAGGGCATCTGAAACACCAGAACAGACACAGGCGCGAAGAGATGCAAATGCACAGCTCAAGCTGAACGTCGACAAAATTTTCAAAGAAACAATTGGTCGGTTTTAATGACGCAGCGTTCAATTATGATCCGTTGATTGATTATAAAATCACAGGTTAGTTGTTATCGGACTGATGGACAAGGCGTGTCGATTTTGCAGCGCTTTAAAATGGAAAGATGAGACCGCAGGCATGTGCTGTTCAATGGCAAAGTGTCTCTTCCGTTACTTGGGAACCAGAAGAACCTTTGAAAACTCTCTTTTATATGATGCTAATGAGTCACGGCGCTTTTAAACAGGATCCGGAAATATAACTCATGCTTTCAAATGACGTCCTTCGGAGTTGACCGGGAAATAATAATGCCGGATTTTCGCCTACATTTACGGTGCAAGGGCAAATTTATCATAGAATAGGTTCACTTTTCCAGCTGAAAACGAACAGCATAAATTTTACAAGTATATTTTATAGGTGACGAAGAAATTGAAGTAGACCGTCGCTGCCAATTTATCCAGGGAGTTGAGAGAGACACAGTGTTCAAAATTCAAAGATTCTTGCATGAACGTAACATTTTAGTCAAAACATTTAAAACTGATTTAGAAAACCTACCTGAAGAGGATTATAAAGTCGTCATTCACGCAGATCGGACCCCTCGAGGAGAGCATGAAAGGCGCTACAATGCACGTTTGATAAACGAAATAGCAGCCGTAATTAGTGGTGATCAATTTTCTTCACGAGACATTGTCTTGCGAGCACGTGATGATACGTTGCAACGGGTAGCCGATACACACAAGTTTTATGACGCTCTGAAATACCCATTGATTTATTGCAAAGGACAAGAGGGTTATCATTTTCAAATTTCACTCATTAACCTGGTCACAAAGGAGCCTACTCCGAACAAAAAGTATCATGTATGGATTTTTTTATGTATCATATGATGTTGCAAGAAAATGATTTTAACCTCTTAGCCGGTGTAGACAATTATTTCATCAATTTTGGTAGACATGTATGTGAAGGTAGAAAGTGAACGTCTCCGTTATATATCTTTAAATCAAAAAGCTGCGTTGAGAATTATATATATTTACAAGATGCAGTTTCTAGCGACGCCAATGTAAACCCCAGAGATTTAGGTAAAATGGTAATTTGTCCTCATCATTCGTTAACAGTCCCTGCTACCTACATGAGTACACACAAGACGCATTCGCCTATGTACGAACTTACGGAAGACCTGATCTTTTGTTACTTTTACTTGCAATCCCATGGAAAGAAATAACCGAGGAGCTAATGCTGGGCCAAAAAAGTTCTGACAGACACGATTTAGTTGCTAGAGCATTTAGATTAAAAGTACAAAAATTAATGTATGTAATTAACAAAGGGAAAATTTTCGGAGAGGTGCAGTGCTTCATGTATTCAATTGAATGGCAAAAAAGAGGATTACCGCATGCCCACATTCTGATATAATAAGCGCCGAGATTCCGAATCCTGAGCAAGATAAAGAATTGTATGATACCATCGTCCGAAATATGATTCACGGTCCATGTGGAGCACGAAATTCAATATCGCCATGTATGAAAGAAGGAAAATGTACAAAGGAATTCCCTAAACAGCTATTAAAAGAAACAGTGCACAATGACAATGGCTACCCTTTATACAGACGCAGAGCTCCCGAAGATGGTGGCAGGAAAGTTACAATCAAATCTCGCTCTGGAGCGTTCGAAACCTTAGATAACAGCTGGATTGTCCCGTATTCGCCCATTCTATGTAAAATGTTTATGCCCACATTAATGTAGAAGCATGTAGCTCTGTCCGCGCAATCAAGTATATCTGTAAGTACATAAATAAAGGAAGCGACCAAGCAATATTTAATCTCAGGAGTGAAGGTGAGGCAAATCCGTTAATGAAGTACAGACCTTTCAAGCAGGGCGTTATGTCAGCAGTAACGAGGCAGCGTGGCGTCTCCTTAGCTTCCTTTAGACAAAAGGCACCCAACAGTTACTCACCTTGCTGTGCACTTAGAAAATGGAGAGTGTATATTTCACCGAAAGAAATTTCCAAGAAAGAATTGCATCACCGCCAAAACTACACTAACGGCCTTCTTTCAACTTTGTCAAACCGACCCTTTGCAAAAACGTTGTTATATTCTGAAGTCCCCGCTATTATACTTGGAACACATCTAGGAAGGTGGAAACGCCGTATTCAGGGCGCGCCTGTTGCAAATTGGCCGGTGTAAAGTCATCAGATGCCCTTGGTCGTGTGTATACCGTCCATGTAACTAATTTTGAATGTTTCTGTTTACGATTGCTGCACCATGTTCGGGGTCCTACAGAATATAAAGACCTTAAAACTGTCAACGGTCAGGAATGCGCAACTTATAGAGAAGCATGTGAAGCTCTGCATCTTTTAGAAAACGATAATCACTGGGATGAAACCATGGAAGAAGCTGTGCAGTGCCAGTCACCAGCCAAAATTAGGGATCTTTATGCAACTCTCATATCATCTTGCGGGCTATCTAATGCACATAAATTGTAGGACAAATATAAAGAGTACATGGCGGAAGATATTTTGCGAAGGTTACAGCAGACACACGTGAACATGACATACAATGAACACATTTATAATGAAGCACTTGGAAAAATTGAAGATAAAGTAATGGCAATGGTAGGCAAAAAATTAAGCGACTTTGGAATGATAAGCCCTCAGCAAACAACCGAAAATGAACTAAGTGATGAAATTATACGTGAAGCAAACTACGATATACCAGCTTTGCAGCAGCAAGTAGCCGAATTTGTATCCCGCTTGCTTCTCGAACAAAAACGAGTTTTTGACAAAGTACTAGGACAAATTGAATCTGGAAATGGTGCACTTTTCTTTTTAGATGCCCCTGGAGGAACTGGGAAGACATTTTGTTAAATTTATTATTAGCGCAAGTACGGAAAGATAAAAACATTGCTGTGGCCGTAGCTTCCTCCGGTATAGCCGCCACGCTGCTAAGCGGGGGCCACACTGCACATTCTGTTTTAAAACTCCCTCTAAATCTAGCCCAGGAAGAATCGCCGATCTGGAACTTTAGCAAAAATAGTGCACGAGGTATAATGCTACGACAATGCAAACTTTTAGTGTGGGACGAAAGTACAATGTCGCATAAAAAAGCTGTAGAAGCACTAAATCGAACGCTCCAGGATTTGCGCAGCAATACCGATGTAATGGGAGGAATGGTGGTTTTACTGGCTGGTGACTTTCGCCAAACTTTACCTGTCATTCAAAAGGGCACACCTGCAGATGAAATTAAAGCATGCCTCAAGTCGTCTATTTTATGGAACAAGGTGACAAAATTCAGTTTAACTACGAATATGAGAGTGCATTTGTATAATGATATCAATGCTGGAAACTATGCTGACACACTATTAAAAATTAGCGATGGGCGATTGGAAACGGATGCTGAGGGCTGTGTTAAATTGACGAGAGATTTTTGTAATTTAGTACAGAGTCATTCCGAATTAATTGCGAGCGTTTATTCAGATTTAACGAACAACATGCATGAAGACAAATGGTTATGTGAAAGGGCGATTCTTGCACAAAAAAAGTTAACAAAATAAATTCAGATATATTAAGCGAAGTAGCAGGAGAAATAACAGAGTGTTTGTCAGTAGACACAGTTATGGACACAGAACAGAGCACTTCATATCCCAGAGTTTAAATTCTCTAGAGTTGTCAGGTGTGCCCTCACATAAGCTTCAATTAAAATTAGGCGTCCCAGTCATACTAATGCGAAATTTAGATGCTCCTCGGTTAAGTAACAGAATCGGTGCTACAATTTTGACAGGCGTAGGAAAAGGTGAAAATGTTATTATACCACGGATCCCTATAATTCCCACAGATCTTCCTTTTCAATTCAAAAGGTTGCAGTTCCCTATTAAGCTCAGTTTTGCAATGACAATTAATAAAGCGCAAGGGCAAACGTTACAGGTAGCGGGGGTCAACTTAGAAAAACCGTGCTTCTCTCATGGTCAGCTGTATGTAGCATGTTCGCGTGTCAAATGCCCAGAATCTCCACATTCTTTCCCCGAATGGAAAAACATATAACATTGTGTACAGTAGCGTCTTAAAATAGTGTTCAGTTAGTTTTTTTTCCAAAATTCCTCCTTTCAATTCAAAATTTCCTATTTAGCTCAGTTTCTTTTTAATTCTAAATGCTGCACCTCTGACGGACCTATTAAGCTCAGCTTCCTTTCAACTCAAAAGGCTGCATCTCTGACGGATCTTTATTTGGCTCAGTTTCCTTTCAATTCAGAAAACTGCATCTATGACGAATCAATTTAGCTCAGTTTCTTTTCAAAGTCTGCACCCTGACGGATAATTATGCTCAGTTTTATTTAATTAAAAAATATCATTTCCATTTGAAATAAACAGGCTTTTCATGCTTTCCTATACGCTGCGTTTCAAAACATTTAAATAGGCTGACGAATCAATTTTGCTCAGTTTCCTTTTAATGGCTGCATCTCTGACAAATCTATAAAACTCAGTTTTCTTTCAATTCAAAAAGCAATGGATAGTTCATTTCCCAGTGGCCATGCGGGCGAAGCCGCGGGTAACAGCTAGTTTCAAATAAAAGTTTCATCGATTCGCCCACATACTATGAAATTTTAAGGCGAACGCTAATTACCTGCATTACTAACAGAGTGCTACTAACCTGTCTTGTTAGATACATATTAGGCAAAATAAATATAGATTAAGTAGTAAGTTAGCCCGGGGACTGACGGCCGAGCATGATAAAATTATATTGGTATATTATAATATGATTATACCATCGTCTGTCGGAGACTATGGGACCTTTCTATCATTCCCTTTATATTTCGCCTATTCTATTAATAGCTTTTGTAGCTAAATTAGTGAATGTTTAATGAATAACATGACCATCACCTCTTTAATATTATAAAAAAAGATAATGAGAGTACAATGAATGGATGAAATGTACAATGTACATATAATGGACAATGAACGCTTATTGTGGCGTACATTGTGGCGTGTAATATGGTCTGTTAACAAAGCAGTCATGGCGTAAAGTAGATAACATTAACATTGTCAATACGTAATCACCACTCTTGTAGTCACTATTATATTACTACAAAGTCTTTTTTTTTTTTTGGTAATCCAAATTCAAAAAACACGACGAAGAAATCATTAGATATTAGGTATCTAACGATTTCTGCGTGTTGTGATTTGTTTTTGGTTCACGGTAAATGTCATGATTTCTAACACGCCATATAGTAATTTAATTAAATGTTAAAGTTGAAGGAACCAGAAAATAACTTAATTTTTTTTTAAAACACATACGAGCACACAGTCCACCTGATGGTAAGTGGATGCTGTGGTTCATAGACATCTACATTAATCCTTGGTTAAGAATCAAAATGCAGGTGCGTTGTCACCCCTGAGGACTAAGATGGAATGCCTGGTTTCCAGTAAAAAGGGTCACATGGAAAACGTTAGTAAGCGGAGGATATTAAATCAGTCGGTATCAAGTTAAATAATTAACATAATACATTTTTCTTAAATAATGCCTACTAAAGTCCCACATGTGGGAAAATAGGAATCTTGGTAACGTTAAAAACGCCTATTCACTCTTGGTATCAAGGTAAGAGTGAATAAGCATTATTAAATATTGTAGTGGTTAGTGAAGACAGATTGGAATTCTTATCCGAGTTCCAATCACTTACATACTGTACCAATCCAAAAACCATGAAGCGAAATGTCTTGTGCCATAACCGTTACCCCACGTCGAGTTATTCGATGACAAAACAGTTCTTATGCACACTCTTCGCAATGTAATTTGTACAATAGTGACAGACTGGCAATTTTTATTTTTATTTTGTTATTAAGACTTTGTACCTGTGTGTGTATATATTGAGGTGTGGCGGTGTAAGAATATCCACTACCCCATTTTGTCCTGTGGGTGTCATAAGCAACAGAGAGGAACAAACCAGGAGATGGGCAGCAGCGTCTTCGTAATAACCTGCCAAGCGTGGCAACTATGGCAAATATCCCTATTACGAGGCATTCTATGGAGAGATCTGTGTTCAACCGTGGACTTTTTATAGGCTGTAACGGTAACAATAATTAACAATATTAGCTTCAAAATGTGTAATTCTATGAAGAGTCACCTATAAGTCTAATTACATATCTGTCCATGTATTCCAAGGTAAATACCAGCACCCCAAATACAAATCGATTTGGTAAGTATTTAAAAACTGACGTTAAGCTAGATAAAGATTTAGGAACTAATTCCTTATGAATTACTGACGCGCTTTGGCGAGAACAATTGCTAATTTTGCTTTAGACTCAATAAAGCGTCCGAAGTATAAATCAGACGAAGTTTTGGCTCTACGTTCTTAAAGACGGTCAGTTATTTCCAAGGTGGTGGAAAATGGGAAACTAGGTGAAGGGGCTCCGTTTATTGGTGATAAAACTCGTCTGTATAATATTATATTCCAACTGTTTAATTCAAAAATTCTTAAAGCAACAGTATTGAAATAATAACAAATTTTGAAAGTTGCTTAACCCTTATGTTGCCCTGTCAGTCACTTTGCACGGAGTACTGCATTTAAAGGATGACTGACGGCAGTTTAAGTGTTAAAGATATATTTCATAATCATCATAATCACCCCAGCTTTTTATAACTATAACGTTAACAATGTATTCGGAGTTTTAGTTACTTTCATAACATTTCATCTTGAATAGGTATACCTAAGAAAAGGACGCCTGAAAGCCATAAATTATGTTAAGCAATTTGCATAAGAGGTTTCACCTTCACAACAAGTGTAGTCACACACAGATATAGTATATAAATTTTCAATGTAAAACTTCAATGTAACAATGTTAAATGAAACGGAAATCACTTACATTATGAATAAGTGTAAAGGGGAATTTATAATGAAAGTTGTAATTTATGGCTTATGGAACAATTCCATAACTCTGCGACATGGCGAAAGCAGCGTATTGGCGAATTTCAGGTGATCTAGAAATATTTTCTATGTTACATGTGCAAGTTTAGGCGCGATATTTTCCTTCTTCGCCGGGCATCTGGGAGATCAGCACTTAAAATTGTAGTTAAACATGAGAACAGGGTTCGGTTTCAGATTACTCGCATACTTTTAAAGTTACGACAAGCCCCAGAGCTAACTCGACCCTGTTATAATGATGTAATGTAATAAAAAATCTGAAAACTAGCTCTTACTAAATACTTTTCTTTAAAATAATAATAAAATACTACAGCATTTTTAAATTATAAAGATTGCTAGAGATAATCTACACAGCGGCTATCTAAATCCAAAAACCAAGTATGTTTTTGGACCCTATTTTATTTTTTAGACATCGCTATGTTGTTTTTCAGAACTTTATAATCTTTTCAGAAAAATAAACAAGGAAAAATTTATCGATTAATAAATTGTGACCAGATAATACTATATAAAAAAACGACAAACTGTAGTTCAATTTTTGACATAGACAATCAAAATTTGTTTAAAAATAATTAAAATATCTATTATGTTGGAAAATTTAATATGTTTAGTCATGTTCCCTTTACCAATTCTTGAAACAATAGGATGGAGAAAGCAAAATGCGTGAAGAAATATAATGGTTAAAACGTTATGAATGAAATGTGTGCAGAACGATGTAATTGAACATTCTTAAACTTATAGCGTAGAATTCTACAATTTTCATTTTATTTTAAAAAGTTGGTTCATCATCATCATCATCAGCCCGTAAAAGTCTAGTACAGGACATGGCCTTTCCCGTTGTAGCGAGAATTTTCCTTAATCGTCACGCTTGCCAGGCGGATTGACGTTAGCGGTACCAGCCGTCTCGCTTTTTTGACGCTGAGGCAAAAAGTTTGGTTGCAGGAAAATGTAAAAAAAATATGTATTATAATTTATTTACGTTTTTCGCAGGTAAAGCCCAGCTATTCAATTACAAAAATATTAAAAAATTACGGTTTCACTGTCATGCAAGAAATCTTTATACATAATTTCGTTTTGTCGTCAAAACTATAGCTTTTGACAAAGTCAGAAAAATATTATAATATTCTTTAAAAAAATGTCTATACATATTTATATGTACATTAAATACGTATTTTTGAAGTGAAAACCCGCGCCCGTGACGTACGCAAGCGCAATACGTCACGAGCATTATAGCGACCTGTGTACATACGTGTGTGTCAGTCCTTATGATATATCCTTATGACTGCCTCTGTTTTTTTTTTTTTGATTTTTAGGTATTTGGGTTATGATAAGATGAAAAGTTTCTTAATATTCTTTCAGAACTTACGCTCCAATTTCTAAATTTATAGTTTCAATGTAGTCGGTAAGTATATGCAATTCTCACGCGTCAAATTTATATATAAAAATAATGCAAGAAAACTTTTGAAATTAGCTTATCATTACATTAGCTCTTAAGAATCACAAGGTCAAGGTAACAATTAGAATGTTGTCTAAATAGTTACATTAAAAACTTCACCCCTATTACACAACGATATCGCGCAACAAGCATACAAAAACATACAGTCGGATTGAGAAGCTAAAAATTATTCTTTAAACATTATAATTTATTGTGGGAGAAATAATTAAAATTTAAAAACTTAAAATTTAGAATAACGAATGTATGCGTCTTATAGTGAGTTGTAAATTACAATATTTTTTTTTTTATAAAAGACAGAAACCACCTACACAAAAAAACTAAAAGGAATAAAATAGTTTCCACCTAATAACTTTTGAAGTTGGTGCTTAGACATAGTGTACCGAAGAATTAAAGGATTCAAGGAGCCTTTTTTATAGGATAAGGGTGACAAACGGGTGAGTTGTTGTAGCACATCTACACCTATCCTCGACTATGAATCGAAATGCACATGCGTTTTCACCTGTGAGAACTAAGATTGAATGCCTCAGCTTTCCGGTAAACGGGTTCTCTGGTTCTCTACACTCTCTACACTCACTATACGAAACACAGTAGCGTTAAGCTGCTATTTTACGCCGGTATTCTGTGAGAGCGTGGTCCTTTCCTTTTCGAGCCGACCCATTCGTGCTACAACTATACTACTAATATATCTGCAGCATGGCTCTACCACGTATAACTTGAGACTTTAAGAACTTGAGAATTGAGAAGCAAGTGGAAATTATTTTATTATTTTTAGTCGGTTTTTACTTTTTATCCTAAAAATATTTTTTTACCCTTTTGAACGGGCTTAGAAATATCACAAGCTCAAGGTAACTACTAAAATGTCGCCTTTATAGTTACATTAATAACTTCAACCAAGAATATTTACTCTTTTTACCCTTGGGGTTTACTATTGGCGAAAATTATATCGGGGAGCATACATACTAAAAAAGATCATACAGTCAAATTGATACACTGCTCCATTTT
This sequence comes from Parnassius orleans, assembly GCA_029286625.1. Lineage (NCBI taxonomy): Eukaryota > Metazoa > Arthropoda > Insecta > Lepidoptera > Papilionidae > Parnassius > Parnassius orleans. Next base: position 65,668 of record JAGSMP010000759.1, on the reverse strand, counting down.
TTAAATTGGTTAAAAAGAAACACATCTCTCGTCTTCTCAAACTACAACACAGATATGTTTCAATTCCGGACGTGATTCAAAATAATGAATGGACTCAATACGACTTCAAACCTTCAGTTCTCCAACAATAAATACCATTGATTTTTTCTGTGACATACTTTTATGGTACTTAGAATTATATCGTACATAGAACATTGACCTTTTTATAAATACTGGTTAGAATTGAACCGACTGCCTACTTTAGTGGCTGCTCGCCTTCTAGGCAATGTAATTCCGCAGGTGCAGTCTTGGAAACGCTCCAGTTCAGCCAATGATGTAAAAAGGCTGATGATGATACAATATCGCTGTCAACAGATGTCATAGGATTAGATGCAATTCGACTATAGTTTCCGATATCAGTTTGTAAGTATAAATAAAATAATGCTATGAAAATAAGTAACTGTAAAAAGTTGACTACTTATATAGCACCTACTGTTCAGGGTTTTTCGGAATACACCGACCGACATCAGAAGTTAGGAGTAAAGATTTTCTGAAATTTGAATTTTGAGGGGGTACTTTAGTTCAATTCCAAAGCAGCCGCTAGAAAGTTAATTGTCCTTGCAAAGGCGTGGCGTACTTTACAGGTCAACTTCTAATCATAATAAAAGCGTAAAACCGATCGTGCTTGTAGCACTGCTGCCACATATGGGCTAGTGTTTCAAAGTGCCATCTAATAGCTTTGAACTCAGTTGAGAGGCATAGGTACCAAGCGACTCATTGGTGAGCTGGGTTTTTAAGAATCAATCTTGTTATTGTCAGTCTCATATGCCGAAAGCCAGATAGCCAGCTTGTTGATATTCCATACTTCAGGGGCAGGAATTATATTAAAAAAAAAATTCTTCACCCTTTTATTATCGAGCATTCTAAATGTTTTATTCGTAAGAACTTCACACATAATGCATGTAGCAAAGGAGCGAAATATTTTGCCAGCGTCAGTCATTGCATCTGATTGCAACGTGTTAAGCAAAAGTAAACTGGTGTCATTCATTATGTTATATTATGAACCGACATCCGATGGAGAAGAAAAGTTTTCGAGTGGCAACTTAGTATCGGTAAGTAGAGTATAGGGTGGCCCTCCATTAGATGGAAAGATTAATTTATAAGATTTACAGTAAGTCGTTGGATGGGAGTAGCTCAAGATTTATTGATGGTGATTATTTGTTTTGCTAAGCCAAAGTTTTTACGATCTGGTTCTACATCACTACTTACATTAGATTTTAGGCAAGTACTAGCTTATAATAATTAAAATAAAACAGTTTTCAACATTACCTACTACTATTGGTTATTTTGATATTTTATCATGAATTGATAACCCTGGGGACAGTTCTAGGTACTAGTTAACAGTAATGATTCGGTTAAAGTAGAGGTAGAGTATGCTGAATTTGTAGTCAAAACAGGAAGATCAGTGAATTATTTCTCGAAAACTACTGATTTTTTTTTATATTTATATAACAACAAAAATTAATAGTTATAATTTATAAATTAATAATTAAAAATAATAAGTATAAATTAAATAATTATAAAATAATAGTAATATAAAATCTCGAAGCTTTTAGTAGCCCATGTCAAGAAGTCAAAACAGTAATAAAGCCAATTGAAACAATAAAATATTAATAATTATAAAATATTAAAAAAAGAGAAAGGTCGCAATCATATAATATCAGGCTATGAAAATTTTATCACATCAATTAATAATACAACGTCAATAAAAATAAAGTCAATAAAAGTAAATAAAAAGCTAATTACAATCCTTAATCCTCCAAAAATTTACATTTTATATACCTACGAAGTAATAGCTTATAGTCAAGGAAATTAAATTGTCGAATTATTAATAGGATATTACACCCACTTTCAAATATTACTTTAAATGAATCCCAGAGTGTTTAGTGAACCACTATAATTTTTATATATTTTTTTAAACCGAATAGTGCCATAAAAATTACTTATGATCTATCGTTTTAAATTTTCGCGCGAAAACGCTAGCTACCATGCTGTTCAGCTCGTGACGTCACTGCTCTAGTAAATAAAACGATTTTGCAAAGGAATAAGATATTTTTGGACGTTTAATAATGAGTTATCATCTTTATAATTGGTGTGTTGTACCTGAATACAAAAAAGGAGCATACAAGTATGAACGCCGGAGAAGTAATGGATTCAAGTGCCATCTGATTTAAATATGTGAAATACTTGGTTAAAAATGGCAAGAAGAGACCGGAAGAAATTGTATATTATATTATAATGCATTTTTATGAATAGAAATCAACATTGATCGCTTACTTTTTACAAAATTTATCATAAATACGTATTTTTTTATTTTTTTTACATGGTGCAAACACATATATACCTATAGTCATGATGTCATCGATATCTATCATCGATGTCATTTCAAATATCCGAAAACACCGCAATAGGTCTAAAAGCAGAAACATCCTTTCCAGGTTATCCCTTTGGAACAGGTGTCACCCTAGACATTTTCCATTGTTCTGGATATTTAGCCTGCCTAAGGGACAGATTAAAAATGAACAAGAACTGAACTGAACGAATGCAAAGAAAAGAAATGCGGTCAGGGCCATCAAAAGATCGTGGGTTTAGACGTTTTATTGCCAATTTAAAATCACTATCATTCGTATACACACGTATACTTTATGAAGTGACCCGAGGCAACTTATAGGCTTATGTAATTTTTATCCGATTACGGAACTTCAAAAAGGGAGGGTTAAGTATTTATCTTCCCTTAGATGTTAATTTTCTATTATATAAGATAGTGTTTCTCGAAATAGAATAGGGAAATACCATATTTATAAATAAAGTTTAAAATTAGTTTTAACCGCTGTGTAATAATTTGAAACTACGAGACGATAATTTGAATTTACGTTGTACGTTTTCAAAACAGCGCCATCATCAAACAATGCAAAAAGTAGTAAAGTATTTTGTCTTCAGTTACTAATAAATTAATGATTAAAAAAAAACTTACATGTATATATTATTTAAATAATTATGTTTTTAAAATATTTAAAAAAAGTTCATATTCGAATTTTTTCGACAGTATGATAATTTAAATAGATAATAAGAAAGAAAACTTTATTTGACATCACAAAGAAAACTAAAATAACACTAGGTATAAAAAAACGGATTTGTGTAAAGTCAAATTAAGTCTCTAATTCAGCTAACAGCTGCTGAACTAAATGACAGCAGCGCTGATTTTCAAATAGAGTCTAATATTGGCTTCACGGACGGTCATACATTACCTAAAGCTAAAACTTAAAGAAAAACATTCAGAGAAGTGATTGGGCAAAGTTTCAGCATAATAAGAGTGATTATTTGGAAATAATAATAGATTGTTTAAGCAAATATAAATATACACTTACATAATATACACATATATATCTATACATCCATACACATTTACATGTACAATAACATGATAAACAACAACATGAAGTATATCGTCTAATCTTAATAAAATAAACGAAATATTTGAATTTAATTGAAGATTACAAGAGATTTAACCGCACCATCAACGAAAATAAACGAAACAGTAAGTGAACTGAAAATTAGTGTGGAGATAAAAAAAATTAAAACCAGTGAGTCTTACATATCAATCTTTTTTGGCATTAAATTGTGCACGTAAAATAAGTAAATTTTTAAAATTACGAGGGATTTTGGTCTTGTTTTAAAATTAATATCAGTTTTTTTTAAAAATATTCCTATAGTTTTTAGAGCACGCATTATAGTGCCGGCAGATCGTTCCAGCAGCGAGAAGCTGCGTACCTGAAGGACCCTCTAAATGCAATTGTTCTATGTTTTGGAATAACAAAGACTTTAGAACATTTACGTTGGATATTTTGATTGTTCGCCAACCCACTAATTTGTCATATAAGTAACAAGGGTTTGATGCAATTATTCCAAATAATAGGGTAGCAAGGTGTAATTTTCGACGCGATGACATTTTTAATACGCATTAATTAGAAAAGGAGTAACATGCGTACGAGGTGGTATGTGCAAGCAGAACCGCGGGTAAAACGCTATTATTATAATAAAAACGTAAACTGAAACTGAGATCCCCGGTGCTTTTAAAAACTAAGAAACTGTTATAGCATTGCAAACGCTGTTCTAGAAAATTATAAGCTAACATTTAAGTGGGGAACGGTTACTTTTCCACAAAGCGTGTGTTCGAGCAAAATGAGTACGAAAACATAATCCTTTGGCAGAGGGAAAGAAGGAAACGTTTCATGCATATAACATAAACACTTTAAAAGGTAAAATCTTTGTTACAAAATGAATGATGAAATGTACTTCTCTGTAGATAAGACTACGCAGAGTTAAAATGATTATTTTGGTTTATTATATCATAAATTATTATCAGAAAACATAAAATAAAAAAGCATACAATGTCTTTAATTCACAATATCCAACGTGTGTACATTATATATACCAACAACACGTCTTAGATGTTATGATTTTTCTCTCTCTATGGACGGATTACGTTTTATCTTTATATTTACCTTATCTTTTGTGCGTCTCACACTACACCCATTGAGATAATATTCACAAAACATATTTTTTATCGAGATGGTTTATAACTATACTAGGATCCGGGAAAATTCTTACCAAGATACCGAAAAATGAATGTCATTCACAATATGTGATGTTTTAGTGTCAAAAAATCTGAATCCGACAGTTATTGATGCTGTATTTATTGCTTATTGATAGATGCTGTGGTCGAGCTTAATATTTACACTGTAAAAAGTCCGGAGTGAATTCGAAATGAAACTCATCGCGCCTTCTACCAGAAAGGGCGAAAGGGCAGAGCAGAGCGCTTTTGCTGGGCCAGCTAGTGTACATTGCAGAAAAAAAATTGTATTGCAGTATATTGCACAAAAAAAGCAGTTTTCGATTTAAGCATCGTCATATTAAAAGTTGTATGTATAACTTGTATTTTTACATTTTCCAAAAGATTTGCGTAACTATTATTCCCCAACTTTTTAATAAGAACTTATTTTTCCCTGAGCCAAATTTACCTCAATCAGTCTGTGTCACCTGTCTTACATGAGATCCAGCGAACAAAATATAACGTATATTCATTCACAAATATCACGAAATTTAGTGATATTTTTTATTTTGTCCATGTTCATTATGAACAAACCAGATTTTAACATTTTAAAACTTTATAGAAATTATCAAAAACAATTTGTGTCATATATACCTCTATGATGGGCATATTCACTAAAATATTACGAGATTTTAATTACGGTAGAAAACTCACACTCACAGATCCCGAGCCACAATAATAAGATAAGTCAATTTTAATACTTAGTAAGTTATCATTATAATGATTTCCTATATTTACGCGAACACTACACATTGAAAAAAACTATTTTTACGGATTTTATCGCGTTTAATTTTACTAATTTTGATTCTAGTAATAATTATAAACTACGAAAGGTACTTCGTTCCAACCGAGTGTTCCACGACACTCACGTATGTTTTTTATTTCCCATATAATTACAATCAATGTCTCTTTACTGTTATGTAATTTTCACATTCACATATGCTTTTCATTATTCTTTAACATTAATGTAAGATTAAAAGAATAGTGGAGGCGTAGCTTTTATAGTAGTTCCTTGTACGTTTTAAGCACACGGAGGGTGAATAATGGAGCATGTACTGGCGCACGCAGTTAATGAAGCGGTCCGGGCGTGAGGCTTCTACATTAACTTTATTAAGACATCGAGGCCAGACGTTACGTACCTAAAATACAACAACTTTTCTTAAACATCTGGATTGCCTGGTACTTAGTTTGTAGTAGTTAGTTTGTACCAGTTCTGGCTCACTGAGTCAGAACGGGTACAAACTGAGTCTGACGGAGGGTCAACGGTTCCTAAAAAAAAAAGGTTTTGGCATGCTCTGATCACGAATCTGCGGTCCTTTTTTGCGTAGGATGCGCGGTTCCGGAGATGTGCAGATCAATTAACTAATATCTAATTGATATCCGGTGGGCTTGCACCCTCATTAGTGTTCTATTGTTCACATTTTCCTCTTATCTATTGTTCCTTGAACACCGTCATTGCCCGCTTCTATCTATTACTCGTACGCCCCGCTAAGCAGTGCTATTTTATTATACTTCTTTGTTCATTACTACCACACTATTCTGAATCACCAATAAAACACATTCCTTAACTTTGTTACAATTTTTATTTCGAAAATTTTATTGCTTATTATCTATAAAATAGGAGCGAAACATCTCATCCACTAAAATATCGTTGTACAGTGTGTTCCCTGTAAATATGCTCGTAAAACTATGCATTGAACATCCCTGAAACTTATATAGCAAATACATTAAGCAATATTCACCAAAACTGAAATCCACTCATTCTGAATCCTATCAACATTCCAGTCCCATCTTTTACAATTCCTTTTTAAAACTCTAAATGATATCGTGCAGGTGATTGTCTATATGACTCAAAATATTGACCGATGTCATTAGTATCGATATATAAAGCTATCCAATGTGAGCCTGATTTATGATCTGTATCCAAATTGCATATTATATACGTTGGTACGTGGGTATACATGGGCAGTCTATTAGCAGCATAAACATTATTTTCTAGACTGGGATGAATCATTTTCAGATATTGTTGTACACATAGTATTATGATCTGATCTGATCCATGATATTACTGCTACTAGTAGATTATTACAGTACCAATCTATTCGATGGTTAACATAGGACTGATCAATTATAGTGTACTGTAAATATTTAATCACATTATTTTGTGATGATTTCATCATTTTTGTAATCGGTGTACCGCAACTCCGCACACGAAAGAATGCGAGATAAGCTTGTTGACTCATAAAGTTACTACCAGTTTCACTGCGGAAATGCTTAATATTAGATATAACTTACTGGTGCTATATAAGACCGAGCAGCTGCAGTATGGAGTCAGTGTATGGCCGCAGTGAATCTACCTATAATACGTTTGTGTTACTTTAACGCATCAATGGTCATGGACGTAAGTGTTTATTCTATTGACAAACTTACTTTTCTTTCTGTTGTTTTCTTACGTGTATGTGTGTGTGTGATTAAGTGTAAACAAAGTGATATTAACATGATCACTGTGTTGTTGCAGCAATCATTCAGCTGCGATGAAAATACCTATAAACAGTATTACTACTCGCCACTCTCCCCTCAAGAAGAGAGTGATGACATCGTCATTAATAATAACACATGCGATGGTGGAAAAAGAAAATCGCAATCGATTGATCATTTTTTTGAAGCTGAATAAAAAATATAAAAGATGAAGAGTTTATCGTCAACCGCTATCATACATTTCTACTAATTCTGACGACGGACACCAAGCGACGCATTTCATAAAAATTTAAATGTATGATATGAAGAAGCTATCCAAGATTCCAACTACTGATCATTGGAAACATGCTGATGAGTGTAGCATACTTGTACAGAACACGTCGTTGAATAGCAAAACTACAACACTGAGTGGAGAAGAAAAAGAGAAGAATTTCAGTTCAAAATCTAGCCGGTTTCTCAGTTTCGAAGACTGGCCTCTCGTTATGCGACAAAAGCCTGAAGATCTTGCAGAAGCTGGTTTCTTTTATACTGGCCATGCAGAAAGGACCAAGTGTTTCCATTGTGGTGGTGGTTTAAAAGATTGGGAAGATGATGATGATCCTTGGCAGCAGCATGTTCAGTGGTTTAGTCAGTGTGCTTATATAAAATATAAACTCGAACAGTGTTTTGTATAATATTAAATAGGGGGTTTTAAAAGAAATAAAAATAATATATTGCATACAAGTTGTTTTATTTAATTTTATAATGTTTCACATAGTTACATACACACAAAATGCATTACGCATAACACATAAATCTAACACACACACATTATAACCTTAACTACTATAGTCTACAGTAACATTTCTGTTTTTATCTATTTCAATAATATTATCAAACTCAGCATAAACTATACAGTTAATTGTTTGTATTAGTGAGGATTCAAATCGTACATCTAATCTTACACTACCATGTTTTATAAGATTCCAATGAGCTGATGAGTTAGCTGATAAATCAGGAATTAAATCAAATGCTAATAAACAGTAACCTTTGGCATACTGTTCACAAGAGATTCCATTTCCTTTATTAAGAAAGTGAATACCAGTTCCCGAGAGTAGAGTATGATATGCTGATGTAAATATACTATTATTAAAAGATGGTTGCAAAGCTTTTGATGGTATTTGTTGACCATCAATATATAAGCTGCAAGAATTAATACTAAAGTTAAATGGATTTTTAGTAAGGGAACTATTAAATGCAGAATTGTTCACAAATCCAATTATACATCTTTTGGGTACCTTTCCTAAGAATATATTATCCAGAGTTTTTCCTTGAACACCCGATGGAATTGTTAAAACTTACTTCAGCTCGAGTAATAGGATATTTAGCAGTGGTAGAAGCTAAAACTTTTTGATGTGCGAGTAATACACTTGGATTAATTCGTGCTCGTCGGACAATAAGAGTTGCGTCCGTAATGCAAACTTTAAACTTTACATCGTTTCACCCAGCAATTAAATGAAAACTCTCTCTTGATCGAACTAATTTTACACCCATTTCAACACCATTAATTAAAAATTTATCTTGGTTGAAAATGTCACCGTGAATATTTTCAATCATTTCAATTTCCCTACTTTCACTAAGCAATTCCTGTCTTTTAACAAATCTTATGTTTTTACCATCTGTAGAATCCATTTTTCCTGCTGTGTCCTCATACCAAAGACTACAAGTAACATGAGATTGTTTAGCAGCAGGAGCATAGTTTAAAAGGGTTCCCATGTATGCTCGATATGCATGGGTATTATTAGGTGGTGATACAAGTTTTTGGTTTAAATAAACATCAAGTTGACTAAAAAGTGAATGCAGCCAATTACTTACAGGTGCTACTACTGTAGCCAATATCAAATTAGTTGAATCTTGATTTAATACTTTTGCCTTTATGTGGAGTAATGTATGAGACAAATCTATGTAGTCATCACCTGTCCCAGGAACTTGAAACTCCATAGGTCCATCATCAGCAAGAGACGAAATTGGTTTATAGTGAATCCACAATCCATTTTCAATGCTTGTTTTTGTTGACGGTTTTGCAAACAAATCCAATTCTGACTTAACGCACTCACAAGAATGATTATGAAGGAAAGACATATTTAATTAGAAAATATATCTTTGATTTTTTTGGTTTTAGACAAAGTTTTTTCACAGCTTTCACTTTAGCAGTTTATGGTGGAATGAACGAGGTCAATCGTTTTCTTTTAGTTATATACCCAGATCCTCTCATGTTAAATAGATCAATTTTGTCATCAGCCTTTCGTTTTAAATTCGTACTAACTTGCTTTAGGCGATCTTTTAATGAGGCTTCCATAGAACGTGCTTGAACCATATCCTATAAAAGTCCTACTCCAACGCTTAATGCCTCCTTGCCAATCACTCGAGCACTACTTGAAAGTAAAGTTAAAACTGATCTAAATAACCCTAGGGGGGTTATTTAGATCAGTTTTAACTTTAGAAGCTCCCAATACCATGACCTCGTTGGTATGGTGAAGTAGTTACTTTGTAGTTTTAGTTGAATAAATAAGCATTTATTTAGGTTGATTTTGTTTTTATCTACTTCTAAATAGGTTACTTTCTCGAAATGGAAACTTAATTTAGAATTCATTTTATACATATTTATATAATATACCGTAAAAGCCTTAAGTTTTATACGCCTGCGAGCAACTCACGTCCATATCTAGCCGGCGGTACTGGAAATGAACAGCAATTTTAAGAAATAATTTACTACGTGCTCGGCGATGTAGGCAGCTGATATCTGCATGATTGAGAAATTAAAATATATTTTGATCGTGATTCCGTTTTAAGTCCGTAACACTAAAATTTTAGAGAAAGCGTGTGATTAATAGTGGAATATGAGGAACTTGTCACTTTTTAAGATTGTCAACCCCGCTCATAAAAATTGTTGTTCTCTCCCTTTTCACTAAATGACGATAGAAATAGACAAGAAGAAATAATTAAAACTTAATATAAGCAAGCGATAATTAACGATTACGTTTTCAGGTTATTTTGTCGTAGTTTCTAAATAAACAGTCCACAGCTAGTCTGTCTTTCCCAAAGTGTGTGCTTGTTCATTTGATATTGACGATCATGTCAGACGCTATACACTTCTCTTCGGGGTCTCACAGTCTCAAACAGGGGCGAAATAATTATTAAGAAAATAACTTCAACTTCTGTAGGAGTCTGAAATACTTTTTGTAACGTAGTTTTCTTTTACGAAAATCTCGGTACGGGATAGCGGAGTCTTATACTACCTTATATATAATATATATATATATATATATATATATATATATATATATATATATATATATATATATATATATATATATATATATATATATGAAATAATGTCTATGAGTATATACTAATAAAATTTAGTGGTCCATGGGCCACTTACTATTAGATGGACTGTAATAAGTTCGTTTGTCTATTCGGCTTTGAAAAAAAAATTAAATACAATTTACTGTATAATGAAAATGCAGCGCAAAGGTAAATATAACCGAAATTCTTTCTTTAAACGAATAACAAGAAGGTTGTATAAATGTTATAAAAATTAATTAGAATCCGTGGAATCCAGCCCCTGACCCATAATTTCTTTGTTGTTTCTCTCCCGTGTAAAACAATTTGATAAACAAAAATATTTTTAAGAAAAATAATAACTCTAAATTAAAAATATTATTAGATCCGTGGTAGCTTTGAGGCTAAGCTCTCGCAGTGGATTTCATAGTATGCAAGGTAATACAGCCAGCACTAATGACATTTTTAAATGCAAATTTAAGAGCAAATTAAGGAAAACATGAAGAAGAAACCTGCATGTCTAAAGAATAAAAATATTTTGAGTACATGTTACATGTTACAAAATATGGAGCTTACACTAATTAAATTAGGTCAAGATTTGACGTATTTGTTTTCGTTCGGAATTTTAAGTAGCGATAATATGGCCCAAGGCGTTAAATACATAGGCATAAAAAAACTGATTCACTCACTCAAGACCATGTAATCTGACGCTTTCGGAGCTTCGACAGAGTAATTTTAAAATATATTTAAAAAAAAGTATACGGTAAGCTTCCTGTCAATACAAGGACTTTCTTTTTGAACTGTAGAGGGAAAAGAAACATAGAAGAGAGTGCGGAATGATTGCAAATTATATGGTAAAAACTTCATAATTTTACATAAACGGTCCTACTTTATGTAAAATGCTTGATTAACACTATCTATTTAAAATGTGTAATGAAATAATTTAAATGCCGCATAGTGTAATAAAATAAAGCTTTAAAAAGCGCTCAAACCCTTTTTAATATCGTTACTAATTTAAATTTTGAAAGCCTCTTAGCGCTCTGGAATTTTCCCCATTAGGTTTTATGGATTTCTCTCATGCTTGCTTGCACATTAAATTATAACCAGAAGAAAAATGGAACGAAAGATTGAAAATTAATTTCTAAAGAGCTTTAAATCTCTTTTTGTTATTTTAATAATTGTAAACACTTTCTTTCGCCATAAGAGGATTCACATGTATACATGGGAAAGAGGTAATGATAGAAGCATGATAGATTTCATAATTGTGGATGAAAGAATGAGGAGCGCAGTGGTAGATACAAGGGTTTACCGGGGTCCAACGTAGGGACGGATCATTACTTGGTCTTATGCCGAATTAATGGTCTATTCAGGCGTTGGCGGCATCGGACATCTGTGTCTACCACTGTGTTACAGCGTATAAGAATAGAGAGGTTACAAGATGAAGGTGTAAGAGAGAAGTATAAATGTAGACTGAGGGAATGATTTAGACCTGAATACTGTATGGAATAATGTTAAGAAAGTTTTGGTGGATGAAGCCACCGAATTATGTGGTGTAAGTAAGAGAACGAATGAAAGGAAAAATAATACGTTGTGGTGTGATGATGAGGTACAGATGAAAGTTGAAGCAAAGAAGAGAGCATGGCTAGATTTACTGGCAACCAAATCTGGTAATTCTGGCGGTATGAATGATGAGACTGAAAGAAAAAAGGCAGACTTTAGACTTATAAATAAGAGAGTAAAAGAAGTTGTTGAAAGGAAAAAGCAAGAAAGAACGGATAAGAATGATAGAAAGATATGTGATAACTTCCAGGCAAATATTAAAATGTTCTGGAAACTCGTAAGAACTGCCAGGGGAAATTCAAAACAGCCTAGAATGAATGCTATACGAGACGAGAATGACTGTATGCTGAATGATGAAGTTTCGAATTTAAAGAGATGGAAGGAATACTTTGAAAGCGTGTTTATGAGTGAATAGTCGTCTGAATTAAGTGAAATAGAAATTCCGAAAGAAGTGGAGAGAGGTAGGGAGATGAGTGTAGATGAAATAATAAAAGCAATGAAAAGCATGAAAGCAGGTAAGGCAGCCGGATATGATAGAGTATCACTCGAAATGCTAAGGGCTGGAAGGGAGTTGTGGCAGGCCTGCTGTACACCTTGTTTAATTTATGTTGGGAACTGAAGCGGGTACCGGAAGACTGGTACAAAGTCGTTATAGTCCCAATATATAAAGGAAAAGGGTCACAGCAGGACTGTAAAAACTACCGTGGTATCAGCTTGCTTAGCATTGTGGGTAAACTGTATGCTAAGGTGTTAATTGAAAGAGTTATGGAAGAAACTGATGGAAAAATTTGGGATGTGCAAGCTGGATTTAGAAAGGCAATGGGTAGGGTGTACGGATCAAGTCTTTTCCATGCGCATGGTTGCGGAGAAGTTTTTGGCCAAAAACAAGAAATTTTTGTGCGTTCATGGATTTGGAAAAGGCTTAGATTGACAGGACAGGAATGTGTTATGGCAAACACTGAACTCATTTGGTTTGAGCGCTGGTTTGATACAGGCATTAAGGTCTCTTTATAGGTCTAGTGCTTGTGCCAGGATCAATGGGGTCTACTCGGACTGGTTTAGCATTCAAAAAAGTGTCAGACAGGGCTGTGTAGCTTCCCCGTGGCTGTTTAACCTATTTATGGACAGTTGTTTGCAAACTTTGAAAGTTGAAGAATGTGTGTTGAGAATGGGTGAGTTAACCGTCAAATGCCTTTTGTACGCCGATGATCAAGTCATATTTGCATCGTCGGCGGCCGAGTTGCAAATGATGGTTACTCTAATGAACTGGTCATTAAAAGAAAGAGGTATGAAAGTGAGCGCAAGTAAGACGAAAGTGATGGTTTTTGAAAGAGAAGTAAGTAAAACGTTATGTGAAATAAGAATAGAAGGGGAGATGATTGAGCAAGTGGATGAGTTTGTTTATTTGGGATGTTTATTTGGGATGTTTATTTAGCAGGGACGGTAGATATGTTAAAGATATAGAACGACGAGTGAACGCAGGAAATAGAGTGAATGGGGCTCTACACGCTATTATGAAAAGTCAGAATGTGTCAAAAAAGGCACGTATTGCAATTCATAATGCTGTGTTAGTCCCTACTTTAATGTATGGTAATGAAAGTTGGGTCTAGCAGAAGAAGCATGAGAGTAGAATATATGCTGTAGAAATGCGGTCATTAAGGAGTATGCTTGGGCTGAATCTGAATGACAGGGTGAGAAATAGTGTGATAAGAGAAAAGTGTGGTTTACAAGATGACGTTGTGACTAGGATTAAGAAAGGAATGCTTCGGTGGTTTGCTCATGTAGAAAGAATGAACGAAGAAAGGGTGACAAAGCAAATTTATACTGCAGAAGTGAACGGCAGAGTCAGAAATGGACGCCCTAGATGAAGGTTTATCGACCAAATTGGCGATATATTGAAAATGGGCCAGATTAAAGGTACCGTGTATGCGTAGATATATGAATGTAAAGGAGGCGAGAGATGTGCCAGGATCGTGCCAAATGGAAGTCCGTAGTCTCTGTCTACCCCTCTGGGTGACAGGCGTGAGTGTTTATGTATGTAATAATCGTTTTTTTGCATACTCAAAGCTTTAAGCTTTCTTCATTAGTTTCTTTGAAATCATGAATTTGACAACGTATTGAAAAATAATATGATACAACAGCAATCTTAGCCAGTTTCTCGTCAGTGGCATCAAATGTAAGAGAAAGAAGTGCCCAGCAGTGTTCTTCTGGAACATATACAATTGAAACTAGTCATTGATATTTACATGTTTGCCGATATCTATCAGATGAATGATCGAATTTCATACTTTATATTTACGATATTTGGCGTCGACGGTTGTTAACAAAGTTATTAGTGCGTTAAGTTTCAAGTAGTGTACTTGAGATAAATCATACCAATAACTTTGTAGGGTTATTGGCATCACCGATAAAGGGGTTAAGATCTGAACGAGCGACAAGCTCCATAGTAATTGCTGCAGTTCCATGAACGTTATACATTCCTCTAAGATATTCCTATAGATCCGCTATGATTTAAGCAACTTCTGTGGAGCTTAATGCTAGTTTAGATCTCAACTTAACGTACATAACTATTTACGTGGTAGAGCCATGCTGCAGCTATATTAGTAGTATAGTTGTACCACGAATGGGTCGGCTTGACCGGGGAAGGACCACGCTCTCACAGAATACCAGCGTAAAATAGCAGCTTAACACTGCTGTGTTTCGTATGGTGAGTGTAGAGAACCGGAGACCCTTTTTACTGGAAAAGAGGCATTCCATCTAAGTTCTCACGGGTGACAACGCATCTGCATTTTGATTTGCAAACGAGGATAGATGTAGATGTCTATGGCCCACAGCAACCACTTACCATCAGGTGGACTATGTGCTCGTTTGTCACCCTATCTTATAAAAAATAACTACTGCCTACCCATACTGTCTAAGCTAGGTAGGCGGGCTGGGGTGTGCAGAGCCAATAATCTCGCATTGGTAATGCAGCTCTCAATGACTAGCATTTGGATTTTACTGATTAATGATGTTGGCGAGGTTAGTATTAGGAGAAGAAGTTGTTTTCATTTACGTCTTTACTATTACAGTTGCCATCTCGTAAATTGTCTACACCTTGTCTTCACCGTGTAGTGGCGGTGTAACAATTTTCACTACCCCCATAACGACACGTGAATGTCCTTAAAAGCGACATAGGAAAACAAACCAGGAGATAAGCCGCAGCGTCTTCCTAACAAAAAAACTGTCAGTCGTAGATAATTAATAGAATCAAGCGTTACTTTGCGGAAATCCATTATATTAAAATTAGAAAAATTTACTTTGCCCATTTCTGCTCAATAAAATAAAATGATGTGTCTTACCTAGTTTGAAGAGCATCTACCGCCCTCCCTCAATTGCGTGCACTATTCCCGTCACCACTAATCCCAGCACCACTACTCCCACCACCACTACACTAGGAAAGAGCAACCACCGACGAAAATACGACACGTGTTTCGCCTCTACAAGAGACGAAACACGTGTCGTAAACAGGTGTGGTAGACTCTACGGTGGCTGACCGCTAAGTGAGCATCGAGCCAAAAACAGCTGCTATTAATAAGACTCGCCGACGCAACCGCTCCCCACTTAAGTAGCGAGCGACCGCGTCATGCGATAAAACATGCGACTAATCACCACCTGACGTACGCAGCCGCCTGCTATTAAATTAATAACAAACCGCTGCGAAACGACCGCCCACCCTCAAAACCACGCAACCAATAGCTGATCACCGCGTAGGCGACGAACGACCTTATCGCGAGGCTGTCCGTTATTAGCGAGCAGGCTTAAAGATGTTTAAGGGAGGTGAGTTAGAAACATTTGTTTGTTCATTCAGCAGTGCAACATTACTATTTTTATTTTTTAATATCTCCAACTGCTCCAGCACACACAGTCGCAGCCCTTTATTACAAGTATGTAAGACTTTAAAGAAGTGGTCGTTGGTCAGGTTGTGTCCAGTGTCCAAGAGATGTTTAGCGAAATGGGATTTATCGGGATTGCAATTCCTGTACGCGGCTAAATGCTGTTTGTAACGTTCTCGAAGTTGCGGCCAGTCTGACCCACGTAAACGGCGTGGCATTCGTCACAAACAAGTTTGTAAACACCCGACTTTTGACGAATATCTAACTTATCGTTATTATTACAGATATTCCTAAGAGAATTGTTTGTTTTGAACGCATCGTAAACGCCGCTCTGTCAAAGAGTATTAGCTATTTTTTCAGATATGGAGCCTAAGTAGGTCAAACTGCTCACATATCGACGAACACTTTGAGGTTGAACCGCGTACAGAGAATTGCGAACGGCATGCTTTTCTTTCTTTTTAATTAAATTGTTAATGAGATTTTTTGAAAAACCATTAGAGACCGCAATTTGATAAATTTATTTAAGCTCTTTTAAATAATTTTCTTTACTTAATGGGACAGTAAACAAACGATTAATATAACAATAAAAAGCGGCTAATTTATGTTGCCAAGGATGACACGATGACGCGGGGGTGACCGTGTTGGTATGAATTGGCTTTCGATAAATTTGGAAACCATGCAACGACTCTTTTCTTGTTACTGAAAAACTTTCTAGAAACGGTTATCAAACCGGGAATAGTGTTGTTTCATACAGTTTTTAGTAATAAGATAACTTTAACACAATGTCCCCTCTACAGAATTTCAATCCCCATTTTTCCACCCTTAGAGGTTGGTATTTTTATCAAATTAAATTGAAGCCAGCTTTGGAGCGTTAGTCAGTATCTTTTTCAAAGGAAAAGCCTTTAAAATAATTGCTACCCGCTTTTGTACGAATTTCTCCTGTGTCACGGTGACGTTTTATAAATATAATGTGTACATGTGAACCGCCCAGATCTTTTTACTAATGCTTACATACCCGCCTTCCGGGAACAAGGATGGGATTTGTTAGTCTCGCACCGGCTAAACACCCCATGGTGTTCCACCTTCACTCTATAATGACAGGGCCACGGGAATGTTTTCTACGCAAGGGATTATAACTCTTCCTCATTTTCTCTCTCAGATAAGGTACACCAGAACGCAAGATGCCTTCCTCCGCAGTCTCGAATTCTAGCTGAACAACAGACCTCCTGTGGCCAAACGCGGAAGTCATAGGCCCAGGAAAAATGAGCACTTGAAAGAACCAGCCTTTCTGATCCCAAGGGCAGATCTGGACTACGGCTCTGCTGCCTAAAACGTTTCGGCCACGGAGGATATGAAGCGCATCGCAATACCGACACTTCTCTCCCCTCTCGACACCGCCTTGGCTGGTGGTAGGGGGAGTGGACACCCTTCTTTTCACCCTCCACCAACGCACGTCCGAATTGGATATGCCAAGCCCACTTAGAGTGACCATGTGACCAGCCATGTGGGTTCCTCTTAGTTCACTGTAGATGACCAATACAGGGCTACTATAAGCCTCCTCACTACGACAAGGCGAGAACCCGTTCGATCCGACACCGAACCGCCCAGATCAGGACCAACTACCTAGCACGGCATACAAATACATATCTTATGCAGAAATTGAATCGGCGGTATTCGCTAGTAGTAAGTAGTAGCGCCACCTAGAATGCGCAACTTTCCGGGATTATGCCAAATAATGACATATCGGTATTTTATTGCTTTCTAGTAAATATAGTAAATTAAAGACAAATAAAAAGACGACAAGTGGTATTTTTAAAGGAATTTGTTAAAACAGTGCATAAAATAATGGATATCATTATAAAAACTGGTTTTGAAAGTGTAAAACACAATATTCGTTTCCAACCTCAAACCGTGTTGAAAGGAGAAAAATTAGTTTTAGCACAACATGTAAGAAATGTTGAAGAGCTACGAAAGAATGGCAATAGTTATTTAATACGAGCCCACATAATTCGTCAAACATCGGTGACATTAACGCCCAATGTAACGAGTTTAAACGTTAAACGTTCATAACCTTAAACGTAATGAAACACACTGTAGAGTCTGTGCGACGGTCACGACGGTTCTCTTTCTCGTGTTGTCACTGGAGTAAAATGCGGTTGTGTTTATAACCAGAGCGGCAAGTGCAAACATGTTGCTGCTATAATATGTTATATTAACAACAAAGTAAATCTTTCGAAAACAAGCAATGAACAACAATGGGGAAAACCCAGCATTAGTCAATTTGTTCAAAGTAAATATTCCAAGGGGAGGTACTTTCAAGACATGTTTCCACCAGTATCCAAGACTTAATGTTGTCAACCACAACCAATAATTCATAATGAATTATTGCAAGAGTCATCATTAAAACAAGTACGAGTGGCATCAGTGCAGACTCAAGAAATAAATCTTATTACAGATATAATATCTGAAATGTTGGACATAGTTGAATCACTTATTGAGCGAGAAGACTGTTCTGCATGTTTAATTTTTTATATAATCAGAAGCAAATTTGAATTATATCACAGTGATTACACACTAGGAGAAAATCAGAATGTATATTATGAGAAACATGTAGTTGTAACAGAGGAAGACATTATTCACATTTGTTGTAACACAATCAAGCAATCAGCATGCCAGAACTGGTATGCAATTAGACATGTCAGGATAACTGCAAGTAAAAATATACATAGCATAAAAACTCGTGCAACCAAAACCATTCAAAGTTTAGTGTCAAGTATTTTAAATCAAAGAAAGTTGATTGTGCTGCAACCCGGTATGGCTTATGTAATGAACAAAAAGCTATATTACTTTATGAAAAATTGAATTTCTGTCAAGTAAAAAAGTAGGTGCAATTATTAGCAAAGATCAACCATGGCTGTGCGCTAGTATTGATGGTGTAGTGGTAGAGGATGGTTGTGTGACAAAGCTAGTCGAAGTTAAATGTCCAATTTCATGTGAAAAAAAACCTGTGGTTAATTTTGAAAATCATTTGTGCAATTTTGTGTACTTATTGTTTAGAAATAATTTTATAGAAGTTAAGAAAAGCCATCCATACTACACTCAAGTTCAAACACAGATGTATGTTACTGGAATGACAATGTGTGTGACCTTTTTGTCTATTCACCAATAAGAAATGCTAGTGTGACTGTACATGTTAACCGAGATGAACAATTCATTCAAGGAATTATTTTGAAAAAAATAATTTCTTGAATGAATTGTTAAGAAAAGGAGATATTCCCAAGGTGGTCCCATGTTAAGGAAACCAGGATCTGATGGTGGCATCCCAGAGAAATCGAGGGGAACTTTCGAAAATCGTAGGGGCGACTAGTGCGTTTGTTAGTTTCTGGTAGTCTGAGTAGTAGTCTGGTTGAAGTCGGTTTTTTTTTGTTAAAAATGATCTTGTATCAGTATAAGTTATTGTAACTAGATACATTTAAAAAATGCCATCATTGTTTCAGAAAATAAAAAAGTTCTGATTTGAATACTTTTGTTTTTATTTACCTCTTACAACAGTACTACTCTTAAAGATTGGAGGCTGTAAATTAACTAAAACACAACATGCATGTACAATATCATCTATACAGTGGAATAAATTATGAGAAATTTTATCAAGAACCCGGTAAATTCTTAGTCTTTGCATAATTCTTTCGACATGAATTCTAACGCGAGCAATATCGTATGTCCTTTGGGTTTCTTCTTGAGAGAATTCGTTTTTATTTGCTAAAAACGGTGGCATTACAATTTTAACTTATTTGCCACTTTTATATATAACTTTTTTTATTGCAGGAAAACCTTTGTCAGCCAAAACTACATCTCCAGTTTCTAAAAGGTCAACTAATCTAGATTCAACAGTCATTTGTGAGTAATTTTTTCTTCCACCAGCTTCTTTAGATTTGAAAGAAATAAATCCTCCAGGTGTAATTCCTATCATAACTTTTGCAGTAAACCCTTTTTTGTAATGTGAGTAAACAAACAACACGATCATCCACTGCTGTCGGTATTTCAATTCGGAATTCAGTACAGTCAATAATAACTCTTGTATTGATGTAATCTGGACTGAAACACTTGGGCATTATTGCTTGTACGGTGGCTGTATTCGGCCAAAAGATTAAATTAGCAGTTGCACAAGCTAGATTTTGTAAGATCGAATGAAATATTCGTGAGATTGTGGTTCTGGTACACCAAATAACACACTCAATGCTGAAAATGTAAAGCCAGTTTTCATTTTTATCAAAAAAATTAGAATTCGGTCTTTAGTGGAAACTCGTAAGCGTTACTATTGATCATGTGGTCCCCGGTTCAAATCCCGGGTTGAGTCAAAATCAGTTAATGGGTTTTTCAGTCAATAAATTTTTAGTAGTAGCTCATAGTCAAAATGTTAGTTTCAACCCTCGAGAAGTACGTAAAGCCGTTGGTCTTGCGCCTGATCTATCTTTAGTCGTATTAGGTTGCCATCCCAACCAAGCTATAAGTGTGAGAGAAGGGAGAATGCACCTGTGTTTGCCCACACTTGCGTATAGGCTAGTCCTGTTTTGCGCATATTAGAGATATCTCCGTTGAGTCCAGCAACCATGATCTAAATTCAATCTTGAAGACATTAATAAGGCACTTTTCATCGCAGTTAAACAATTTGTTTCAAAATTCTCTCCTTTATATAACAATTCAAAATATAAGACAAACTTGTGTGACACAGCGAGGTGTTTGTATCCACAAACACCTCGCTGTATCACACACACTTAGTTCATGAGGTACTACCCAAATGGGTACCTTACGAACTAAGTGTGTGTGTCAAGTGACAAATGTGAAAAATGTCAAGCTTCTTTGTTTTACCCATCTAATATTGGTTTCTCATTATCATCAAATGCTAAAAGCTATTTAAGCCGTAGTTTAAGACGTCATCATTATCGACCTTCTCCGGCGGCCACGAAATTTATTTGTGACCTCAAAATTTCCAGTGTGCCTCAAAATTTAAAGTGCCAATAACGCGCAGTTCATTCGTTAGTAGATACGTATACGTCATTGGTATTGAATATCACTTTTGACGCCACCTCGAAACTCATATTCAAAAATAACACGAATTTTCTTAGGTTATAAATAATGCGATATTGCAGAAAAACAAAACTCACAAAGAGAACAAAGAAGGAGCAAAGAGTTTATCAATCACTATATACGTTTAGATATAAATTACTAACTGATTTTGAAAAGTTTATTTGAGATTAGAATTCCAAGTCAAACTTACAGTTCAAAGTGGCCAGTTAACATAACGGCAATTTATAGGTTTAGACCTAACAAAATGTATTATATCATAGTTAAAATATTGCTTTTGACTTTTGATTGAAAGTCTCATTGCCTTGTCGATTTTTTTCCAGTATTGAGTATTTATTTAAACCGGTCGAAACATCGGGAATCAAAAATAAATTAAATGAGTGAAATTGGACGTGATAAAATCTGTAAAATTATAATCAATCAATGTGTAGTACTAGCGTTAATATAAGAAATCATTATGAGATTTAATAGGGTTCACGCAAAATAGCTAAATTTGCGCTGATATCATTCTATCACTAGTTTGTAAAATTTGGCTTCAATGAATGCGTAAAAAAGTCGCCATTGACGTTATGTGGTTGCTTATTTAGTTTCCGATAGAGCGTTATAACCATCGTGTATTTATACCTGGTATAAAATACTTATCACAGAAAGCAGCGCGAATGGCTTTGTGTTCAAGTAAAGTTGACACACGAACACACAGTCCACGTGGTTATAAGGTTTTACGTTCTCAATAGTTACTGATAACGTGGAACGTAAGTCTGTGACTTTACATTTTTACTTTTTAAATAAAATAAGAAAACGTCGTTTGTCAAGTAATTTAAAATGCGATACGCAATTTTTGTGATTTTAAATTTGAACAAACTGATATTTAAACACGGAAAAGAACAAATCATTAGTTTATTACATTTTTATAAGTAGTATCGTTAAAGTTGTGAAAATACTTATTTATAATAATACTACTAGCCACTGACCTTAAATGGAAGCTAAATGCAAATCTTATGGAAGGGCCGAGATTTTCCAAGTCACGAGTTTTTGAGCCCCGGTCGATAACTCTTTTTAGGGACTTCGACTAAAGCCTCAGCGATTTCGGATTCTAAATATACAACTTTTTTTAATTATTTGTTTTATAATAATAATATGAGAGGGATTGAACTCATTAGAGGAAAACTGGAACAGGAGATAGGGTAGCAACATCTTCCTGATTTTACTTAATAATAATAAAAAACTGAGGTTCCAATCAGCCTGCCAAAGGAGAAAACTATGACAAATATCCCCTATATGAAGTCGAGGCCTATGTTCAGCAGTGGACTTTTGAAAGGTTGTAATGGATGGATTGGATAGAATTTATTACTAAATAATAAATTCCATCCTGCTCCCACCTCGACCAGGGAAGGATCACGTTATTACAGAATACCAGGGTGAAATATCAGCTTAATGCTGCTGTTTCGGATGATGAGTGTAGAGAACTGAAAAGCCCTTTTTACTGTTCAAATATTTCGTGGGAACACGTCATCAAGTACCGGAATACACTTGAGTCTGAATTCGAGTCTTTGTTGAACAGTCTTAAATTGGGGGTGGCATCCAAATACTCGGAGTCAACATATGGAATGACATTCATTTTCGTGGTCACTTGGAAAGAAAGGCCAAATTAGCTTCTAAAAAGCTTGGCGTGCGTTGTGGTGTGGGACAGTATTTCATGCCGGCACACCGCTTGCAACTTTACAAGATGCAAGTTCGATCTCACTTGTAATGCTGTTCTCATCTCTGGGTCGGAGCAATCCAGTGCCATCTCCTTTCACTTGTACGCATCCAGCGCAGAGCGGCTCGAATCGTCGACGACTGATAACCATTAATCATTCTGTTTATTCTAAATATTCACGTAAAAAACCCAGAGCGTCGACGGGCAGCAAGCGGAGCTTCATGTCCAACAGTGGATTTTAGCGGGCTGATATACATAATTTGTTAAACAAGCTCCTCATTAAAGCATAAAGTTATAGGTATATTACTTGCCTTTAAGCCTTTTGGGTATTCAAATAATTAAAAAGAATCTTAGAGAATAAATTAGTAGTTAACAACGGTAAACAAAAGAAAAAATATAGAACTGAGATGACGTGCCAGTTGCATATAAAATATTTTTCGCTACAGTAATGACTATAATACAAGTATTTAGTTCAGAATTCGCGTGAACGCTACACCTCTAGGGACATGTTCGAACTTTTAGGGTTGATGAATGAGAATATCTCAAAATAAATAATGTTTTATGATACCTTTACATCAGTATTCGACATAAAATGAACCCAATATTTTTTGTTTGAGAAGTAATTTAAAAATATATAGGAATAAATAAAAGTACTTTTGATGAAACTGGGTGAGAAATATCGCACCGCCTTTTTTGAAATAATACGTTTACTTTTAAACTATAGAAATATAATCTTGTATGCATAGACAGAAATAGAGACTTCTTCTAAAAACAACCGCCAGTCATATACACACATCAACAAAATCTGGGGATATCTTAATACCTTAATCCTAAATTATTTACGACTTTATAGTTTAAAATCTTTTTACTTTCCATTAAAAGTTTATATACAGATTGAAACCTCTTTTATTCTATTTTCAAAATTTAAAAATGTATACTCATAAATAAAAAAAATACGGCGGCAAAATTGTTAGTAATTCGTTACGTCAAGGAAAATTAAAATTGTTCTACTGATATTAATTAATGGAAAGGGCTTACCTTGACTTTTTATAATTTAACGTGCCGTGTGAGCTTTAAGAGTCATGTCACGTCGTCAGTTGAGTCGAGATGAAATGTTACGAGCCGTGGGCATGTTAGAAAATGGTGCTATTCAACGCGTCGTTGCTGAGTAGGGCACACACCAGCCAAAACGTGATATCAAGGTTGTGGTCACGTTATCGCAGTACTGTGTATGTGGCTGAACGGCACACGGGTAGATATCGTGTGAGAATGAATCGTGGAGAAATCGATCCTGTCTCTGCGTATTAGCAGATACAGGATCGATTTCTCCAAATGACCACCAGAAGACAACCCAATATCACAGCGGTGCAACTACTACAAAGGCTCCAGGAGGACCACCAGCTGCTGGTAAGCGACCAAACCGTGCGAAGGAGGTTTCATGAAGTTGGTCTTCATGCTCGAAGACCGCTACGTGTTCCAGCATTGCGCCGTGGCAATCGCGGTCGGCGGCTTTCGTGAGCTCGGGAGCATTTACAATGGAGTAACGAACAATGGTTTTTGGCGCTGTTCACCGATTAGTCTCGGTTTGGGCTTCATCCAGATTCACGAAGAATACGCGTTTGGAGAACTCCAGGGAGATTTAGCCGTCTACGGCACCCTCAGGAGGTCCACTCACACCAAGGCGGGGCAATCATAGTATGGACAGGAATTCGTCTTGGCGGACGAACCCAGCTCGTTTGGATCCAAGGCAGCATGACTGCACAAAAATACCACGAGGAGGTAGTAGAGCCTGTTATTGTCCCACACATAATCCCGATGGGCCAGGAATTTCTACTTATGCACGATCATGCTCCTTCCCATACTGCGCGGCTGTGGTCGGCCGCTCTCCGAGACTACGATATTCAACTTTTGGATTGGCCTGCCCAGTCGCCCGACTTAAATCCTGTCAAGCATGCCTGGGACATGTTACAACAAAAAGCTTTGAGAGATTTCCCGCCAAATTTGACGACGGAACAACAACTTTACCAACACTTGCAAAGAACATGGGATCTCATACCGCAGCATTGACAATTTAATTTTAAGTATGAACAATCGATGTCGATTTGTAATTAATGTAAGAGGTAATTAATGTAACACTGATTATTATTAATAATTAGATTTTATAAGATTTTTTAAATTTTTATTAAAATTAATAGTTTTATAAGAAGGAATGATGTTTATTTATCATACTAATTTTCTACGGCGATTAAAAAAATTAACATATTTATTTAATACAAAAACAATACGAAATGTTTTTTTATTTTCTATTAAAGTTCTTAAAATAACCTATCATTCTTCCATTTACTATATCAGAAAATTCTTCATAGATTTTTAGATATTTGATGAAATATAAAATATCCCCAGATTCTGTTGATATGTATACTTCTATAATTGATTGTCTTAGATTCAAAATGTACTAGATGGTTGGTTAATAACTTAATAATAAATATTATTATATTATAATTTGAGATCATCCATATAGAAAAGGTGGGTCACTTTTGTACCTCCTTTCCGAACCCTCTCAGTACCTTACTGGAAGAACCCTCCCGGATTCCTCCAGTAAGGTACTGAGAGGTTCAGAAAAAAAAACAGATTGGACTCAAACAATCGCCCTGGAAGATACCCTTCTTATCCTTATGCGACTTTCCGCATCCGTCATCCGCTCGCCTAGATGACAAAGTTGTACTCACTGCCCCATACACTGCTCCTTAAAATAACCTATCATTCTTCCATTTACTATATCAGAAAATTCTTCATAGATTTTTAAATATTTGATAAAATATAAAAATCCCTAGATTTTGTTGATGTGTATATATTTGAAATTGTATATTTGAAATATTATGAAACTATATTAGAATTTTATAATGAAGACCATATTAGGGATTTCTATGAAGTTTCTTCCAAGGTAAAAACCCTCATCAGCGTAAACAGTCCACTGCTGCATATAGGCCCTCCCATTGTAGGAGGATTGCCCTTGGCGGGCAATTGGCAATGGCAGTATCAAACCCCTTGTTTGATAAGTGTATTTAAAATACGGTATCCTCTAAATTACGTACGTTTACTTTAACAACTGACGCTTGTGCTTGAACGCTACAGATGAGACCAGCCCATTACCACTTCAATTTGCTATTGCAAAAGCTATAACAGTGATTACGGTCTTTCACCTTATTCTTCAGTACGGATCTCATCGAACTAAAAACTCTTTCCTTCGCTCACATAGTTTTTTTTTTTTGTAAATATTACCCCCACATTAGGATTTTCTACAATATCGTGAAGGCAGCTTAACAAACACATTGCACAAAGACAGACATCCAGACTCGGTATAATTATTTGTAGGCCATACAAATACTTATTCCGTGCGGGATTCGAACTTACTTTAAGCTTGTGAAGAAATTGTACCATTATAGTCCATTAGCACTAGTCAAGAATTTTTTTCGATATGACATCATCAACTAAGTTATTCCTTAATTACTAACTTAAAAAATACATTTATAAATAAAATTAAATCTATTATTCTTTTATTAATACTTTTAAGATTTAAATGTCGATTATCATAAATCTCACAATTATACAATTATGCCTAAAATGTTTGAAATAAAGATGGCTTTATGTCATCCTGTGTCGAATCCGCAGGCTAGCCCCTAAGCGTTCTCTCATCTGAAGGACTCTGTGGTTAGGGCGCGTAGTGTTATGATTCTCCTTAGTAAGTACCTTCAAACGTTGAGCTTTTTAATTAAACTGCAAACAAGCGAGTAGAGGAAACGGAGTATTATAGTTCGGCCGTTCAGAGAATGCGTTCCTGACACCTATCAGTTAGTCACGACTAGTGATGGGCACAACATAACACTGAGTTCGTTACCGTTCCTCCAAAATGAACCGCCGCGTTATTTTTAAGATTATTTTCGTTTTAAATTGGCGGAATCATTTAAAATTTATATTTTAGTAATTTAAGTGGAAACCAAAAAAAGGTAATATTAATATAATAAAATTGTTTTATTTATTCTTTGTTACAAAGTTACAATCTATATTTCTATGCAATAAAGTACATTGAATTGAATGTGCGTACAGAATATTAATCACACTCCGATTCGCTTGAGGAGGTGGTGTCTTCATCATCATCTTCGCCTACATGTATATATAATAACAGAATAAATCCTGATATCTCGGTCAAAATGTTCCACAATCAGGTTTTTAGTCTTCTCAACAACCTTTGCCCAGTCATCTCTTGTGATTTCCCCGCAGGCTTCTTTTAATAGGGTCATCATCTTTTTCGTGCTGAATAGCGGGGAAGTATTGTGGCGGGCGGCGTAACCTTTTATTTGAGCCCAGATTAGCTCAATCGCGTTATATTGGCAATGATAATGCACACGAAACGACAACAGACGACTGTTTTAGCGTCACAAAAAGGCGGCCCATAACGCCATTTGGGGTTGCAATTTTCAACCTAAATATAAAAATGCTACTTTCTTTCGCGCGTTCGGTTTGGTCGTAGTTTTATTTTAATATTTAATAAAAGTTATCTTATAGTCCATTATTTTCAAATTCTTAAAAAGAAAAACAAAACGTATTATTTTATAAAGTATAACTGTATAAGAACAGATTACGATACTGTTATTGCCTGTTATTGTTAGCACAGCACTACAAATATAAAGCGCTGACATAACCTTGTAATAGCGCAGTATAGATTTAGAAAAATATTGTTTACCAAGTTATTTGACACTCAGTTTGGCACAAAATTATAACATTCATTGATTATTGATATAATAATGTTGTTTTAATGCTCATCAATTGTTAAAACGGTAAACAACCAGCAAAAATATTTTTATTGTAACTGCAACGCCATTACAAAGTTACGTCGTCAGTTCAATCGCGACGTGTCAGGAACGCATTCTCTGAACGGCCGAACTATACAAACAAAAAATAAGGAACGTTTTCCCCCCAAAGGGAAGAAAACGATATATTTCATGTCTTGCCTAGGCTTGACCATAATGAGATAACACTTACTGTATCTATCCATATATATTACCCATACATTCAAATAAATGCTTGCGTTCGTCTAGGTAGCGCCGTCGTGGGCGCTTCTCCCTCCGCGGGAAGCGGGGTGGTGAAGCGACGGCGCTCGCGTTCTCAGTACCTCTCACTAGTCGTCAAGAGCTTATCCTGGTCAAGCCTAGGCAAGACATGAAATATATCGTTTTCTTCCTTTGGAAAACGTTCATATTCATGGTCTGTGCCGTCGGCTTGACCATAATGAGAGGTTTTTAGTTTCTGACGACGCATTATTAGCGTACTGTGAATAATATATAGTTTTAAAATAAAATAAACGTGTATGTAAATCAACTGTGTTTTTATTTATTAAAAATGTAAACATTAAAACAATCTAGATAGCTTTAAAATTAGAACAAACTAAGTCATTAACTGGATGAGCACCAGATGACTTTTTAATTATCTCTTTAAAGTAGAACTTAAAGACATTTTTATCAGATTTCCAATTTCCATTTTTAATGATTATATCTAAAGGAACATTGTTCTCCTGTCTTGAGGAGGCTACGGCAGATCTTATACTTCCAGGCGAAAAATCAATACCAAGATGCTTAAAAGCAGATTTTACCCATCCTGCAATTGTGGCTCTAGTTGCAGACTTTAGAATCCCGCGTGTAGATACAAACAAAGATGTCAATTTGTTTCTTGCTTGTCTTCTAGAGGCTGACAAATCAATCAGTCTTTTCGTCCAATATATGGGATCTAGAGACTTAATCGAACCTTTAGACAAATGCCAACCTGATTGTTGATGATTAATTTTATCTGTTTTGAACCATATACAGGCCAAAAGGTAACGGAATCCTGACTCAGCTTTAGATGATCATCATCAATCCTAGAAGAGTAAGATCGTGTATTCTTCTACCCGACGCCAGCAAAAGAATCAGTGCCACATGGCGGGATACTTCAAATAGACTATCTTCATTAATAACTGAGGTTTTCATCCAAGCAATTAGCTGTTCGACATCCCAGATACATTTCTTCGACGATGAAGGATGAGAATTCTCTATTGCTCGAATAATATGTTTCACCAAAGGGTGACTTGAAATTTCTTCCCTTCTTAAGGGATCAGCCATAGTGGCTATAACAGATTTGTGTAATTTTATTGTTCCAGGTGCGAAGTGTTTTACTCTGTAAAAACTAAGATATTAGGCTACATCAGCTGGATCAGGTTTCTTCGGATCCAGGTTCATTTTATTACATCTCGTTACCCAAGCTTTCCATGATGCGGCATACGTTTTTAAAGAAGACTTTCTCCAAGATCCTTTGAGTAATTCAAAGTCTTCTTGGGCCCATGAAGATGTGATTTCTGACCACCCCGTATCAACCAGGCCTCCAAGTGTAGATTTCGCGCGTCCGGGAGAGGAATGTTCTGTGTCGCGTCCGATAGATGATGCTGTAAATTTGAATGCAAATCGGACGATCCAGTGCTCTTCGTCTCAGATCCGCCCTCCAAAAAACACGTTCCCATCTTGGCGCAACTAGGATGTAAGTGCCCCTTGCTTTGTTCAAGTGTGCTAGCACACGAGGCATCAGTCCCGGCGGTGGGAAAATCCAAGCTAGATCGAAGTCCCAGATTCTGCTGAAAGCATCTATAAAAAGAGCGCCTGTGTCTGTTGTGTCTCGAGACACATAAATCGGTACAACTTTCGAGGAGGCAGTGGCAAAGAGGTCGACCTGAGGAGTTCCCCATTTCTTGAATAGTAGGTCCGTCACTTTGTTCGAGAGATGCCAATCCGCCAGGTGCTTCTGACGAGAAAGGCTGTCTGCCATCTCGTTGAAGACTCCCGGTATGTAGTAGGCAAAAATTTCGATTTCGTTCTCGTAGGCGAGTTCCAGAATCTTTGACACTAATTCTGTCAGTAGAACGGATCTGGTTCCACCTTGATTCCGTATGTAGAAACCGCTGTTTTGTTGTCTGATTGAATTACTACGCGTTTCCCCTCAGTTGAGCTAGCGTCAAAGTAATGCTTGATAAATTGCGTATAGCTCCTTGCGATTTATATGCCACAGAGTTTGATTGGTCTTCCAAAGTCCGCTGAGGAGTCTTTTGTTGACCTGGGCACCCCAACCCGTGTCCGAAGCATCTGTTGTCACAAATATCGTTTCGAGGCTGGCGAAGATTGGTCGATATTTCTGAAGGTTTTCCAACCACCAAAAGCATTCCTGGAGTGCTTTCGTCGGGATAAGATATTTGTGGTTCTTTTGATGTTGGGGTAAGTTTCTTGCTGCACGTTGCAGATGTCTCGAATGTAGTTTTCCTAGAGGAACTGTGAAAGATGCAATAGCCAACTTTCCGACAAGTCTTTTTCCGCTGACCCGACTCCAGGTTCCCGACCTTGTTATTTGCTCTAGATCCTTCTTTAAAAACACGATCTTTCTGTCGGGCAAAAATGTTTTGTTGTTCTGAGTATCCCACATTAATCCCAAGTATTCTAGGCAACGGGTTGGTGGATTCAGAGATTTTTTCATATTTAATATCCATCCGAGATCCTGCAAAAACCTGACTGTGAATTGGATATCTTTCTCTAATTCGTTCGGGTGTTGATTGGCCAAGAGAAAGTCGTCGAGGTAAACTATCAGCCTTATTCCTCTCTCTCTGAGCTGGCCTGCCAGCCAGTTTGACACTCTTGCAAATGTAATGGGAGCTGTCGCTAGGCCGAAAGGTAGGCAAGTGAACTGAAGTATCCTGTGACGATGAAATATTGCCAAGAACTTTCTGTGTTGCAGTTTTATTGGTAAGTGAAAATACGCCTGGGAAATATCTATTTTCGAGAGGTAGTCCCCTTCTTGGAGAAATTCTGGCACTCGAAAATGATTTAGAAGACGGAATTTCTTTGGCCGTAGAAACCTGTTTAACCCTCGAAGGTTTATAATAGGGCGAAAACTGCCGTCTGGTTTTAAAACTGGAAACAGCCTGGAAAGGTATCCTAGGGGTGAAAGACAGGGTTCCAAAATGTTCTGAGAAATCATGATCTCTATCTCTGCGTCCAGTCCCTTGGAAGCAAACTTCTCTAAGCAAACTCCTGTCAGAGGGGTAAAAGGAGGTTTTACCACGAAGGGGATAGAATATCCCTTTAATATTTTCAGAATCCCTGGAGGTGCCCCCATTTTTTGCCAGACACTCACGTATTTGCTCAATCTCCCCCCTTTGAAATCCTGCAAGTCAGGATTGTCTTGGTTTTTTAGAACTTGACTCGTTGTAGAATGAGGGTTTATCCTTGGGGCGAGCATTAAAACTTCGCTTTGGGGCTCTCTTAGAATTAGTCTTCCAGGATTCCATTTTAGAACCTTTAAACTGCTGTGAGCGGGGTTTGAATGTCGTCCTGGACGATTTATGGGCTTTTTTACGTTGTTCAAAACTTGAAGTTTCTTTTGGTTGAAATTTGGGCTTAAACGAGGAATATGATGTGGTGGAACCACGAAAAAATCCTTGAAATGAGGGTTGTTTTAAGAGCTCTGAAAATTTATTCTCATCGAAAAGGTGTGTTGAAGATGGCGGAATATCATTCAATAAAGTTGAAAGATAGACATCTTGCGGTAGAAAGGCATTTCTTCTTTGCTCTATTGCCTCGACTTTGCGACCACAAACATACTGCAGTACATCATCGGAAACACATTTGAAAGCTGAATTCGTGCCGTAAAGTGACTCTTTGAGATCCTGCTTCAGGGAAGGATGTTTGTTTGAAAGGTCTTTTACAACACTGGTGAGTGCCTCTCTCTGTAAGAGTAAGCCATGCAGTATCGTACCAAAGGAAGCTTCCTGTTTTGTTAGAGAGTCCAGAGAAGCGCTGGAATTATTAATCTTCATTAGGGCAGGATTCAGCTTTAAAGCATGGAACACTGGAAATGCTTGCAATTTCTTTTGCACTTCAGCGTACCGGATCTGGTTATAGGATAATTCTCCTAATCTTAGGCACTGAATACCTTGTGACTCAATATGAGGTTTTGGCGTAGGCATTGTTGGTTCTTGTTTCTTAGTTTGCGGAATAAAGTCAGGATCGTCATCTTCTTCCTCTTCTAATGGTAGATCTGGCGCCTTCCATTTAACAGTCTCCGACTTATGCAAAGACTGACTGTTTTGAAGTTCGTCTTCAGAAGCGTAGGATTCTTCTGGTTCAGACTCATTATCGGAGACGGGTTCAAATCGTTTCATAAAGTTGGAAAACATGTCCTTCAAATCACCAAACTCTTGTTCCAACTTGTCCATTCTTGACAGCTTCTTTGACTTAGATGATGAAGAACGAACTGTCGATAACTCATCAGCATCGTCGCTGTCAGCAAGCTCTTTTGAAGCGTCTTTTCGACTTAGCAAGAGGCTTGAGTTCAGTAAGTGAGGCTACGATTAACTCATTTTGTACAGCAGAGCCTCTTATTCTAGCACCGATGGACGGTGGACCAATAATAAGCCCCACACAAAAAGGCCATTCAAGCATTTTAATTTTGATGTCCTTATATACTTTTTCCGGAAGCGAGGTACAATCTGGACAAAAAGCTCTAGCAAGCTCCACCGTAGGCAGACTGAATCTAATTTTGTTTAAGATCTGGGAATCAAAAACTTCACCCAATAGCTCCGCTCTAGAATGAGTAACAACTTTCCACTGGCGCCATCCATCAGGTAGATACAATTCTGCCAACCTTTTCACTCTCTCTAAAATCTCCCCATCTTCCGAACTATCAGGTTCCCATTCCAAGAGAGACTCTAATGTCACTGACTCTTTTGCGACTGCCATCTGCGACAAAAAAATAAAAGAAGTTATTCAATTGTCTGCTCGAAACAAGCCACATCACCCAGTGCTTAAAATGAGCCGTCTGGCTGCTTAAATCGAGCCGTAAGGCCGCTTAAATCGAGCCGTAAGGCCGCTTAAATCGAGCCGTAAGGCCGCTTAAATCGAGCCGTAAGGCCGCTTAAATCGAGCCGTAAGGCCGCTAAAATCGGGCCGTCGGGCCGCTCAAATTGAGCCGTGAGTCCCCTCGAAAGGAGCCGTTAAGCTCCTCCAATCGGGCCGTACGGCTGTTGCCTTGAGCCGTAAAACTGGTTTGAAGGAGACCGAGTTTTAACATTGTTACTCACTATAAGGCAGAAAACATAATTCATACCTCTCGTAACATTAAATTATGTAAGTAGGCACCCAAATACAGGTGCAACAATCCCACAGACGTGATTGTCGTATGGAGATTTCAGAAATAATTACGTAGGCACACTTAAATCTACAACTTACAAAGTTACGAAAGGAGAACACTAGAAACACATAGTATTTATTATAAATATGGAAGCAAACTTACCATTAATGTAGAATTTTATTACACACAATATTCACACAGCAACAACAACAATTCGACTAAATATTATACTTTAACAAATAGTCTCGAACGACACGCGTCGTTAATATTTTTATTTATTAAAATGACGTACGTGTATTCACATGGATAGAAAAAGCGTACTGAGAACGCGAGCGCCGTCGCTTCACCACCCCGCTTCCCGCGGAGGGAGAAGCGCCCACGACGGCGCTACCTAGACGAACGCAAGCATTTATTTGAATGTATGGGTAATATATATGGATAGATACAGTAAGTGTTATCTCATTATGGTCAAGCCGACGGCACAGACCATGAAATACGATTGTATTCAATCGTTTTTTCATTTTGAAATAAAAATGGGATGATGAACAGATTTTATTTTTATATAAATAAAAATAGAGCTTAATGATATGATCTACTTTTAATTTAACAGTAAATTATTTTGGGAAAATATTTTTACATAAATGTTGTTGCATGGTTGCATACGAGTTTTTTTAACATTGATTAGTTTTATAAGATTTGTTATTTGAGGACAGGGAGAAAATATTAGATTTATGAAAGAAACCCAAATCCAAACCCAAGCATACCACTGCAAGACTTCAAGATACTGTAAGCTCATTCTGCGTAGATCGGACCAAAAATTAATATTCAAAAAACTGAAGGTAGCCGGGCTAACTATGACATTAGGACGCCAAACACCTCAGTCCCCCCCGTGACCATGGATGTTGTAAAGCACCCGAAACGTCGGGAATCAAAATTAGTAAAATTAAACGCGATAAAATCCGTAAAAATAGTTTTATTCAATGTGTAGTGTTCGCGTAAATATAAGAAACCATTTATGAAAGAAATTAATTAGTAAATCTTATCTTAAAAAAGTAGTTTCTTCAACTATAAGTGTAATAAAGTAATAAGCAATGACATGCACACGAGACAACTATTTTTGTTCTTACACAAAAAATGTGACTCAAAGTGACTTTATTTTTGCCTGAGTAAAATGAAAGAAAAAACAACTCCGCGAGTATTCCTTTTTTCATCATTTTTTCGTTATTATTTAGTAAAACTTAGTTCTAAGCCCTCGTCCACAGTGCGAGCCTAGCGCGGTTGCGACGACGGTCGCGAATTATCAAACATATGAAACCGCCGCTTGCGTCCTTAGTGTAATGACTAAGGCGGACGCCTAGCGCGACGGGCATGAGCGAGATAGCGCGCGTAGTTTTCAAACGTTCCTATCCGCGCGTTTTGGCCACACTACAGGCCTAATCAACAAGAGATCCAATGCGTGGGTGCGGGGGTATCAAACCAGTTCGGTCTTATCGCTCGGCGTTAGCGCGTCTTCAATTTTTTAAATGACTTTAGGTGATATTTTACTCATGATGTAATCAAAAGTTGACACGGACATCCGAGTGTACTCAAAGAATTTTCTAGGATTCAATCTCAATTCTTCATACATAGTAAAAAATTCACCATTTATATCTCTGTTTTTATTTACATCGTGCACACCCTCCGTTCAACTCCCATCTCAGGATAGAAATGTCTAGTAAAGATACTAAATCCTTGCCTATGGTTTGCAACACCTGAAATACGGTCTAAGCACACCAACAGCTCGCTCGTCACTGTGGCCACGGCTCGCGCCCGCCGTCGCGCCCGCAACAGGCTCAAGTCGCCGCGCATTCACTGTGGACGCACACTTAGTTGGAGAACTTAGCTTTGACCGCATGGACACTTTCCACTGGCTTGTCATTCTTATCGTCCACTGTATTGCAGTCTTCTAGGTACTGCAATACAGTGGACGATATTACTACGTATGGTAAATCATTTATGTATTTAAGAAACAAGAACGGGCCATGTATGGACGCCTGTAGCACACCCATTTTTATTACAGAACCTACAGAATTTAACTTCAGAATCCTAGTAGATAGTAGGATATAGAGGCTTTCTGAATCAAAAATGCAACAAACGAAGAGCTTGCTTATTAAGGCTATAATTATTTAGTTAACAAAGTAGTGTAGTGTAATTAACGCAATGAAATGCTTTAGATAAATCACAAAATACGCCATTTGCACTCTGTGCATTCTTACGTGCACTATAAATGTGCTGAATTTAACACATCCGTGCTAACAAACTATAATACGAAAAATATATAACTAATTATATATTTTTCGTATTATGGTTTTCTTAGTCCCTTAGTAAATCCAATTTAATAATATTAATAATTCTTTATTGACATTTTTATAGTTTACATACTTTCTACATATTATATATACAATACATCATGAGGACCAATTTCAAATGGGTAGAATCCTGAGACTCCTAGCTAGGTTACTTAGTAACCTGTATTTAGAAGATACAGTCCTATCCCCCCTTTTGATTAGGAATACATAGTTGTATCGTTTATATTAAGAAATAAAATTTAAAAAATATATAAATTGATTATTACGTAGGTATATTGTAAAAGGACATTATTTAATAAAATTTAAATTTTTATTTCAAGAATACGTATATATGCGATAATAGCCCGACCGCAAATTAAAGTATATCAGTTAGATGTATTTTCCGGAGTCCGCTTTTGCGGTTAAGTAGTACCGTATCTTCCTTTTTTCAATCAAGTTCCTTAACCTATTAAGTCTACAGAAAGTTCAAATGCTGTGTCAAAGATCGGCGGAGATTAAAAACCGGGTTACTCGCGTACTGTAAAATTTACGGCGAGCTCTTAGCACCTCAACTATCGCGGCTCTTATCATGTTTTTGTTGTTGTAAAGGCAAAATTAAATTCAAGTAATTAAGGCAAGAGTTTGCAAAATATTAGCTAGTACAAATACGCTGAGTAACGTTGTTATTAAAAAAATAACAATATGGTGCCAAATTAAGACTTAGTAGTGAAATCATGAAAAAACATTGAATAAAAAGTAATCCTACACGTTTCGGAAGTTTCTCACCATATTTTTCAAAGTATTTCCAAAAACTTTTAACAAATATGTTATAAACTGCACTAAGAAGTCTGCGCTTTTCGCGTAACTTATAACAGGCAATAAAATATGAGTCGTTCTTAAAGTTATATAATATGTGAAGTAAAAGTATATTTCGCATGTAATAAATATAAATTTTAAGTAAAGAAAGTAAGAATACATTAGAGGGAGAGAAAAGCATAAATAAATAACGGCAACAATAACGAAGCGTACTAATGTGTTCTTTCTTCGCGTATCATTTATTACGAAGTAAGGGTAAAAAACGGCCACATAGTCTGATGTAAAGTGAATACAGTGGCCCATAGACACCTATATCTATTCTCAATTAGGAATTAAAGATGCATTATCACCCCTAATGATTGTAATAAAATGCCTCATAGTCAGTAAAATGAGTCTCCGATTTACGTCACCATACGAAACTTGGTCCTTCCCAAATGTTTGCCAAATGCTATTTAATAAAATAATATAAAATACTGATTATTTAAAATGTTGTCTAATTAAATTGTGCTGCAGTTTAAATGTGTTGATGAATCGTACACAGATGATTTAATAAATATTCTGGAGCTTTAGAACTCTTTTTTTATTGATATTTGATACTCAATACTCAATAACTTTATTGCATTCCACAGGTTACAAAAGGTGTTACATAGTTTTATGGTATCTCTATGGACCCTGATATGCACAACAATATTATGAAGGAGGAATATTTATTTTGTTTTATTATTATTATTGTTAAATAATTATTTAATATTAACATTTATTATATTATTTAAACATACACACATTGAATTTGAAATACGGTTATTATAATTGTTATTATTTATTAATGAATTGATTTTGACATTTAAGGTATTATTATAATTAGTATAATTAGCACAGTTGAATTTTTATTTTATTATATACAATATTAAAAACTATAATAATAATAATAAAAAAACTAAAACTAGTAACTTAATAATTATCATACAATCCTACTCCCCGCGGTATCGTGCCAAGAACGCTGGCTGCGTTTCCCCGCTGAATGGCTATACTTAGCCTTTGAGCGAGAAAGAAATCAGCCCTCTTATCACCAGCAGAAACGACCAGCCTCGGGTGGAGTTCCTTTAGGAACTTCACCGCACGTGGACCCCACGGACCGATAGTCTCTACAGCAAATGGCACAAATATGTAGTCATCTCTCAGAGACTCAAAGGAGTCAGTCGTTTTTGGGCCCACTAGAAATTTTAACGACCCTTAATGGTATTACATAGAAAAAAAAGTTACCAATTTATAATAATAAATGGCCTATAGATTTTATGAATATCTAAACGGAATCAAGGAATCTAAAAAAAATGAGTGGTTTTGATATTCCGTGTTCTGGTTAATGTAATATGGGAAAAAATGCGTGTAATGAATCATTTTTGCAGTTTCTATTAAAAGAAAAATGTTTTTTTTTTTCAAAGCTTATTATATACATATTATATTTATACTTATTTGTATATTATATATTTATTACTAAAAAGGGATACCACTGAGATTTTTATCCTATTTCTAAAAGTGTTAGCTTATATCATATAACATGGTTCAAAGACACCGTGGAACGAAACGCTATTTTGTCATTGACTTCCGTGCTGGGTAATAACCGACGGCCATATTATAATAATATAATATAAGCATTATATCTAGGTATGTCTGTGCGGGCGGCCTGGTATTACTTTACGGCATTGACATTCGTCACGCTGCTGTTTTTTGTACTTATTGCATCTGGAAGATCAGCATACAATGAAAACAATTAAATAATATTTGTGGATTTCAACGCACTGTGCGAAGACAATAACTAGACGAGACAGGAGGAGATGTGCGCCAACTTTTATATTTGTGGATTTCTCAAGAGGTGAGTATCTTATCTTATGGAATGCGAAGAATTCAACTGTACAAAACCTACAATTGATTTAAAGTTTCAAACTTTTATGTGAAATATATCTTATTTTGTCACTCGAAGTTCTAGTCCAAAATATTATACTACGGAAACGAAAACTACTAATTTTCGTTTATAATGTATTACATTTTATTTTATTTTTACTGAATATTGAGATATGGTACGATTTTTAGAAATAATAATAAACGACCCACACCCACAGACACTTAACGATCTATACGTTTTAGTACTTAATTATTTTAAGTTTGTAAAATACTAATAAATATCCTTCATATTACTAACAAATTCATATGTCAATGTCTAATCAATGCAACAAGTGTTGGATTATATTATACAGGTTAGCCAAATATTCCACATTATGTATTTAATTGCCAATGACATTCGAAAATGAAAACTGACGAGTTTAATTAAAAGTATATGTGAGTGTATAATACAAGTTTACTTTTGCTCCTAGAATTTTGGAAAATCTATAATTTATGTTGAATTACCTAAAACAAATAACAAACACAATTTTATTAGTATGTTAAAGGTTAAAAGTGTCAAGTATTGAAGTGTTATGTTATTGGTAAAATCTAATTTAATTAATAGATAAAATAAAATCACACAAAATATACACAAATCTATGTTAAAAGTGTCTGTCAGAGTAACTATATCCACAACCGTTACATCCTATCTAAGCCCATTGCTGAACATAGACCTACCTCTCAGATTTCACAGGAGGATACTTGCTATAGTTGCCATGCTTAGTAGACAAGTCGGCAACCACAGCTTTTTATTGGTAGTTGTTAATAGGAAGACGCTGCTTAAATTCAGAAGGAATGTACTCACATTCCTTCTGAATTTAATATTTATAGATATAGATAACATAAAAATAAATGGATGTTATTAGGGAATACATATTAGTGTTAATATTTGATTAAATACATCTACTATTTATGTTCATTATATTTAAACTCCATCAGGGAAGCAAGAATTTTGTTTACATTATTTTTATTTTATTATGTTGATTGTAGGTAATGTACATTTTTTTTTATAGAATAAGGGTGACAAACGAGCACACAGTCCACCTGATGGTAAGTGGTTGCTGTGGCACATAGACATCTACATCTATCTTCGTTTGCGAATTTAAATGCAGATGCGTTGTCAGCCGTGAGGACTAAGATAGAATGCCTCTTTTCCAGTAAAAAGGGTCTCCGGTTCTCTACACTCACCATACGAAACACAGCAGCATTAAGCTGCTATTTTACGCTGGTATTCTGTGAGAGCGTGGTCCTTCCCCGGTCGAGCCGACCCATTCGTGCTACAACTATACTATTAATATAGCTGCAGCATGGCTCTACCACGTAAAATATAATTCTTTCTGAGTTTAATATTTCTTTATTTTTTATTTGCATTCCCAATTTTTTCAGTTACACCTACTTGATGCAGTTTGTTATAACTGCCTAAGAATATTGCAAGAAAGTATTGAAACTGCTCATTCCATTAGAAGATTTGTATTCCATGTGGATCTTCAATTTTAAGAGCTCACCACACACGGGCTGTGCCAATTAACTCAGCAGAAAGAGATATTATTTTGCAGTGGATACCATCACACCAGGTACTTACTTTACTTTAACAGCCTGTAAGTGATCCCCTGCCTGAAATAGGCTTGCCCGGAGGAGTTGGCATAATAGCTTTGGCACACAGATTGATGTAATATATATATATTAGGTCCTTACATATGAAATTAGCGTTTTGTCGTACTGACCACTTTGATCTGAAATATCTCCTCTTTGGTTAAGAATTCCAAATTCAAATTTATAAACTCATTTAGCTGGTACATTTGAGTTTTGAAAACAGTCATTCATTTGTTTTTTCCTCATTATATTTTTCTTTGGCGTCGCTTATTACCGCACAATGGAAAACATGAAATATCGGTATATTTACGAGTACTAATTCTACCGTGGCACCAGTGCTGCAGAAACAGCTCGAAGGATTAATGATGTGTACGAGGCTGGTGTCGCAAAAGAAAGCACGGTAGGTTTTTGGTTTCAACGTTTTCGTTCTGGAAATTTCGACCTTCAGAACCAACCCCGTGGACGGCCGGAGACCAAAGTGGAAAATGTAGAATTAAAGACTATTGTGGAAGCGGATCCATCACAAAGCACTTCAGAGATAGCTGCAGGCTTCGGGGTAAGTGATAAAACTGTATTAATCCACTTGAAGCAAATCGGGAAAGAAAAAAAACTTGAACGATGGGTACCTCATGAATTGAGTGAATCGAACTTGCAAACACACGTCGACTGCTGTGTTACTTTGCTCAACCGACACAATAATGAAGGGATTTTAAATCGAATCATTACTTGTGATGAAAAGTGGATACTGTACGATAATCGGAAGCGCTCGTCGCAATGGCTGAACCCTGGAGACCCAGCCAAATCCTGCTCTAAACGAAAATTGACTCAGAAAAAGTTACTTGTGTGAGTGTTTAGTGAACTAGCGCCGGTGCCTTTCACTACAGCTTTTTAAAATCTGGCCAAACGATTACGGCAGATATCTATTGTCAGCAACTGCAAACCATGAAGGAACTAGCTGCTAAACAACCGAGATTGGTCAATCGCTCTAGGCCACTGCTACTTCACGGCAACGCAAGGCCACACACTGCACAACAAACAACCACTAAGTTAGATGAGCTACAATTGGAATGTCTGCGACATCTACTGTACTCCCCGGACCTTGCTCCAACAGATTACCATTTTTTCCGGAATTTGGACAACTTCTTACAAGAAAAAAAATTCAACTCCGATGCGGCAGTCCAAACCGCCTTCAA
Source organism: Parnassius orleans (assembly GCA_029286625.1). Classification (NCBI taxonomy): domain Eukaryota; kingdom Metazoa; phylum Arthropoda; class Insecta; order Lepidoptera; family Papilionidae; genus Parnassius; species Parnassius orleans. The sequence goes on along the minus strand of JAGSMP010000759.1, from coordinate 24,923 downwards.
AGAGTTTGATTCTCGCCCCCCATGGTTTTTTTTAGTAAAGGGATCAATGAACTACCTATGAGATGGCAAAAGTGCATAGATAACAACGGTGCATACTTTGATTAATTAAATATATTTTATAAAAATGACTTTAATAAAGTCATTTTTACCTTTTTACCTAATATATATATGTAATAACAGGGATATGGAATTACAATCCATGAATATTGAAGACATCGGTAACATCCCACAATCACCCCTTATGCCTGTAACTGTAACTCCTGCCATTTCCAGAGCGGCATCAACAATTACTATAATAATATGCAGACCTTTTCTGTCAAAAGGTTTAAATTATTTCTTAAGCAAAAATTGTTTAGTAAGGGTTATTATACTACTAGAGAGTACATGACTGATAATAACCCCTGGGAATGAGGTGATCGCTACCATGCTGTTTCTAAATGTTTTCAAAACAATTGTATAAAATATTATATTGTAAAATGTGCTATTTTTTTTAAAAAAAAGTCTCGCTGGGTTTCTTGCTGGTTCTTCCCAGGACAGAGGTTTTTTTGCGAACCAGTGGTAAAAGTAAAAATGACTTTTAATAAGTATTATGTATTTTAATCTATATTGAATAAAAATGATTCTATTCTATCCTGTGGCTAGTTATGAGCGTGCTGCTTCTACTTCCCGTCACTGTATTTTTAAGTTATGTAATAATTTATCTAGATTCTTAATACCTAAACTAAAAAGAACTACTCACCTAAAAGAGAGATTGCTGATTGATAACTCATCAATCGTTCATCATGCGCTCGTATTTGTGAATACCACTTAAATGAACCTCACAATGATTGGAATAATTTATACACAAGTAGTAATGATGCATATTTATATAGTAATATAAATATGCATCATTACTATATGGTAGTTTTACCACAGTTGCTTCGCTTGTGGCAACCAAAACTTTGTGGTATTCTATAGGGAGATGTTGCTGCTTATCTCCTGGTAGCTTTATTTTACTCTGTTACGACTTTTACGACACCATACAGGACGAAACGCGATGGCAGTTGACGGAAGGGCTATAGAATATTTTACGTTATATATTTAATTTAGGGAAGACCTATGTTCAGCAGTGAATTGTTGTAATGATGACGAATAATAATCAATAAAACTTGTAATTATTGTTGCTTACTTGACCTGTTTCTACTATGTGCCTTATTATAAATAAAGCGCCTAATTTATAAATAAACGCCGAGCAAGTTGAATAGATGCTCTGATACCTTTTCGTATCTCTTTCAACTGACAATCTCCTTTTGTTTTTTTTCATAGAATAAGTGTGACAAACGAGCGCACGGTCCACCTGATGGTAAGTAGATGCTGTGGCTCATAGACATCTACATTTATCCTCGTTTAAGAATCAAAATGCAAATGCATTGTCACCCCTGAGGACTAAGATGGACTGCTTCGTTTCCAGTAAAAAAGGACTCTGGTTCTCTACACTCACCATACGAAACACAGGAGCATTAAGCTACTATTTTACGCTGGTAGCGTTTTCCGTGAGAGCGTATCTTACCCCGGTCGAGCCGTATCCGTACACAACTAGTTTAAAACTTCTTCATCATTACAGCCCTACACAAGTCCACTGCTGAACATAGGCCTCCCCCAAGGAATTATACAAAGCACGGTCCTGAGCCACCTGCATCCATCGACTTTTTGAATGTCTTACCAGGTCGTCACTCCATCTAGAGGGTAGCCGTCCCACACTGAGCTTACCGGTACGAGACTGCTACTCGAGAATTTTACATTTTAGCTTCAATTGTGGTTGGACGTAAACATGCTAATCAATCAACACATATTAAAAGAATGTCCTGGCACTGCACCTCGCGGCCTGTAATATTTATAATAGACTGCTTTAAGAATATGATGATTTTACAATAATAAACAATAAAAATGTAGTGACAATACAGTGTTTCTTTTTATCCTAACACAAATAGTTCAAAACACCTTACATGCTATTTATTTTTCGTGGTTAATATCGTAAAAATTGGATAAGTTACTATCCAATCATTTTGGTTTTAATCGTGCTTGGAATGTAAACATGTTATCAATCAATACATATTAATAACAATGTCCTGACACTGCACCTGGTGGCATGTGTCACTTTTAATACTGCTTTAAGAATGTGATGATTTTACAATAACAAATACAGTGACAATACAGAGTTTTTTTTATCCTAACACGACCAGTTCAAAACATCTTACGTGCTATTTATTTTCTCAATCGCTGTAGAGGTAAAACTCGCAAAACACCCCTTAAAAGTTCACTGTTGGACGCACACATGCACCTAAAACCGTGTTACTGGTTGCAAATGATATTAGATAAATAAGTACATGTGTGCTTGTTTTTAGAATTAGTTGAGCATAGTTTTGGCTTACTTTGCTTCACTTGAATACATTTGTAATGTATTCTGTGCTTAGTATTCAATACACCACAATAAATAATAAATACAGTTAAGAATCAATACATCACCGCGTCTGTTTATTCGTACTGTTTACTCCGGTACTACTAAAAAAATCCATCCACCAAGTAGTACTTAAGAATTCGAAGAACCTACAACTTTTTTACACTTTTTACTATTCACAGTGCACTATTATAACATAGGATATCAATAAAAAACTATTAGACAGTCGCCCGTATGGGATTTTAGGTTATAATGAGATTGCCATTTGATTGTTATTTTCTCAGTATTCCCTTTATATATGGTACAACTAATATTACTATAGTAATCTAGAGATTATAAGGAATAAATTTACATACATTTCATTACGAGTCATCACAGTTTTTGGTGGGCCCATTCTCCATACAAAAAGAAACTGTCTCCTTTGCGCCACTTACTCAGTTCAGCTGCCTCTGATGCCGCCCCGGCTCTAATCGAGGTACCCCTGAGATGAGAGGCCGCCAGAATGTCTACGCAAGTAGCATCCCACAATAGGGCTTTACCTTTCTCCCAAGGGACCAATGTCATACCGTCGGGTCTCCTGCCATCGTCTCTAAATATTCCACAAGGCTCTAAAACCGAGGGAACATTTATAGAAACAAGAGCCCTTCGGATGACATGGTTCAAAGAACCGTGCCGTGAAAACCTACCAGCACTTTTCTTACATGATAGTCCGTGGAGCCCAAACTTGTCGACGCTGCTATACTACAGGAGCACTGATGGTTTTGATATATGGCAATGATTCAAATAATTTAATAAAAATTAAATTATTTGAATCATTTTAAATTTTATTACAATTTTTTATTGTAATTTATTTAGTAGGATGGCATTTCATTATTACCTAACATATTTATATTTACATATCTATATTATATTATATTTTTATCTTCTAAAAATTCAAAAGTACTATAGTAACACTTGTTTATAAGTAGTTGCTTTAATTTTTTTACGAATGGTTTTTCGTCTTTAATGTTTTTTATATATTCGGGTAATTTATTATATAATATAAACATTCATGCCTGTCACCCAGAGAGGTAGGCAGAGACTACGGACTTCAATTTGGCACGATCCTGACACACTTCTCTCGCCTCCTTTACATCCATATATCTACGCATACACGCTCGTCGGTTAAGGGTTCTCCTAATCTGGCCCATTTTCAATATATCGTCAATTTGGTCGATAAACCTTTGTCTAGGTCGTCCCTTCCCAACTTTTCCGTTCACTTCTGCAACACAAATTTGCTTTGTCACTCTTTCCTCGTTCATTCTTTCTACATGACCAAACCACCGAAGCATTCCTTTCTTAATCCTGGTCACAACGTCATCTTGCAAACCACACTTTTCTCTTATCACACTATTTCTCACCCTTTCATTCAGATTCAGCCCTAGCATACTCCTTAATGACCGCATTTCTACAGCATTTATTCTACTCTCATGCTTCTTCTGCCTGATCCAACTTTCACTACCATACATTAAAGTAGGGACTAACACAACATTATGAATTGCCATACGTGCCTTTTTTGACACATTCTGACTTTTCATAATAGCATGTAGAGCCCCATTCACTCTATTTCCTGCGTTCACTCGTAGTTCTATATCCTTATCATATCTACCATCCCTGCTAAATAAACATCCTAAATATACAAACTCATCCACTTGCTCAATCATCTCCCCTTCTATTCTTATTTCACATAACGTTTCACTTACTTCTCTTTCAAAAACCATCACTTTCGTCTTACTTACGTTTACTTTCATACCCCTTTCTTTTAATGACCAGTTCATTAAAGTAACCGTAATTTGCAACTCGGCCGCCGACGATGCATATATGACTTGATCATCGGCGTACAAAAGGCATTTGACGGTTAACTCACCCATTCTCAACCCACATTCTTCAACTTTCAAAGTTTGCAAACAACTGTCCATAAATAGGTTAAACAGCCACGGGGAAGCTACACAGCCCTGTCTGACACCTTTTTGAATGCCAAACCAGTCCGAGTAGACCCCATTGATCCTGACACAAGCAGTATAGAGTCCCTATAAAGAGACCTTAATGCCTGTATCAAACCAGCGCTCAAACCAAATGAATTAAGTGTTTGCCATAACACATTCCTGTCCACTCTATCATAAGCCTTTTCCAAGTCCATGAACGCACGAAAAACTTTCTAGTTTTTGGCCAAAACTTCTCCGCAATCATGCATGGAAAAACTTGATCCGTACACCCATCTCCTTTCTAAATCCAGCTTGCACATCCCAAATTTTTCCATCAATTTCTTCCATAACTCTTTCAATTAACACCTTAGCATACAGTTTACCCACAATGCTAAGCAAGCTAATCTACAGTAGTTTTACAGTCCTGCTGTGACCCTTTTCCCTTATATATTGGGACTATAACGGCTTTGCACCAGACTTCCGGTACCCGCTTCAGTTCCCAACATAAATTAAACAAGGTGTACAGTAGGCCTGCCACCACTCCCTCTCCAGCTCTTAGCATTTCGAGTGATACTCTATCATATCCGGCTGCCTTACCTGCTTTCATGCTTTTCATTGCTTTCATTATTTCATCTACAATTATCTACCTACCTCCCTCCACTTCTTTCGGAATTTCTATTTCACTTAATTCAGACGACTCTTCACTCATAAACACGCTTTCAAAGTATTCCTTCCATCTCTTTAAATTCGAAACTTCATCATTCAGCATACAGTCATTCTCGTCTCGTATAACATTCATTCTAGGCTGTATTGAATTTCCCCTGGCAGTTTTTACGAGTTCCCAGAACATTTTAATATTTGCCTGGAAGTTATCAGATATCCTTCAATCATTCTTATCCGTTCTTTCTTGCTTTTTCCTTTCAACAACTTCTTTTAATCTCTTATTTATACGTGTAAAGTCTGCCTTTTTTCTTTCAATCTCATCAATCATATCGCTAGGATTACCAGCTTTGGTTGCTAGTAAATCTAGCCATGCTCTCTTTTTTGCTTCAACTTCTATCCGTACCTCATCATCCCACCACAACGTATTATTTTTCCTTTCATTCATTCTCTTACTTACACCACATACTTTGGTGGCTGCATCCACCAAACCTTTCTTGAAATTATATCACACAGTCTCCAAGTCTAAATCATTCATACACAATTCATCCATACCACTTATATTTTCTCTCAGTCTACATTTGAACTTCTCTTTCACACCTTCATCTTGTAACCTCTTTATTCTTATACGCTGTAACGCAGTGGTACACACAGATGTCTGATGCCGCCAACGCTTGAATAGACCATTAATTCGGCATAAGACCAAGTAATGACCCGTCCCTACGTTAGACCCCCGGTAAACCCTTGTATCTACCACTGCGCTCCTCATTCTTTCATCCACAATTATGAAATCTATCATGCTTCTATCATCACCTTTTTCCCATGTATACATGTGAATCCTCTTATGGCGAAAGAAAGTGTTCGTCACAAAAAGATTCTTTTCCACACATACGGTGAGGAGGTCTTCACCATTCTCATTTATACTTTCATCGCCAAACGTTCCTAATATCCTTTCATAACCAGACCTCTTCACCCCAATCCTTCCATTAAAATCTCCTAACATAATAATATTTTCATTTACCTTCCATGTCCCAAAACTGCTCTCGGATATAAGTGGACTTAGACATATTTGGGGCATACACCCCTAGCACAAACAACTTCTTTAAGCCCACTTTCATTCGTATCCATAGCAGTCTCGGGCTTACACATTCATACTCTTTCACACAATGACCCATTCTTTCTGAAAGGATGACACCGACTCCTTGGCATGTCCGCTCGGTCTCGTCTACACCAGACTAGTAAGTGGTATACATGCCATGTGCAGTGGCATCCCTTTCGTTTCGTCTCATTTACACATAACACATCTATTCCTCTATCATTCATCATTTCGCATACTTCATCCATCTTATCATTCATTGCTCCACATACATTCAGCGTAGCCAGACGGGCCTCCGCAATCCACTTTTCGCCCCTCCGGGAAACAGAACGTGACGGGTGGCGAACCTCGTCGCCGGTTTTTCTCCCGGAGATTCTTCGCACCCCTGCCCCATTAAAGGGGCGCCAGGAACTCGGGGCCATTTCTTTTATTTGCTGGCTCATGGTGCGAACTAAGGGGTGGTAGCTTTTACGCCGCTACCATACGGCGAGGAGCCGAGTCTATCCTTTCGGCTTTGTCGCTCGTTTAGCACCACCCGGGGGACACGTGTAGGGTGGGCCTAGGGTTAGGTGGTCAAAGCCTACGGACGCGAGCGACTCATCCCCCGAGCGAATTTTTTATTGTAATTTATTTAGTAGGATGGCATTTCATTATTACCTTACATATTTATATTTACATATCTATATTATATTATATTTTTATCTTCTAAAAGTTCAGAAGTACTATAGTAACACTTGTTTATAAGTAGTTGCTTTAATTTTTTTACGAATGGTTTTTCGTCTTTTTTTTTTTATATATTCGGGTAATTTATTATATAATTTTATAGACATGGCAAATGGGCTGGAAGAATGAGATTTTAGTGCTGATGTTGGTAGCACTAGTTTCTTTGTCATTGATTCCTAGATATGATGTCATCTCGTTTTGTGTAGATACTTGAATTTTTTTTTTGACTAATTTGCATAGCTCCAAAATATAGATACAGGGCAGGCTTAAAATCTTATAATTCTTAAAGTAAGGCTTACAGCTTTCTGTGTTTTGTATATTAGCTATGATTCGTATTAGTTTTTTTGTTTAGTTAATAAACTTAAGGCATCAGTACTGCCTCCCTATAGGACAATGCCGTAGCTGAGCCATGCATATGCATACGCGTAGTAGGTTGTTGTCGCGGTGGTTATATCTGTTGTTTTTTCACTTCTCGTAATGCGTACATAAAGCTGCTTAACATTCTATGTAATTTTTCTATGTGTGGTTTCAAGTAATATGGGTATCTATTTAGGCCTAGTAGTGTGTGCTCGTTAACTGTATCTATAAGTATATATAAATGTTGAATGTTGAATTTAATTGAAGATTTCTATTTTTTGCTGTAGAGTTTTTTAAGTAGCTTTATCACTTACTTTTGAAGCTCCCTAAATGATTTGAGCAGCTAGTGAAATAAGGTGAAATACAAAAAAAATAGAAGCTACGAATACGAAAAAAAACCGAATATATGACAGTCTAGACTACTTTTCTAACATAATTTAATATTTACTTGTAAGACATGCAGGAAGTCAATGGATCCAAATAGCTCAAGTTCCTTGAGGATGACCTAGGCTTAACACTTGATTTGATGGTAAAGTTCAAACGAGTTAGTGCTTGTATTAACGCGTAATAGTCTTACACTACAATAGTTTATCCTGCGAAGCTAAAAATAATTAGCAGCCGTTGCAGATGTTGTCGCCTAGGATCAAACATCACCATTACGTAGAAGGGCCATACTGCAGTTATATTATGGTTGTAGCACTAATGAGTGGTTTCGACCGGGAAAGGACCACGCTCTCATATCCTCGTAAAGCCCAAGGTGTGAACAACTAGATGAGCTAAACGCCCAATGTGCAATACAATGCACAATATCTTGTTATACCGTTGCGGCCCACGCAAACAAAACGATTTTTTGTGATAACCCCAACTAGAATTTTTGTATAATTTTCTGGGTATTATATTGTAGTAAAGAATAGAATAAAACTATTTTTGAGTTCTTAGCTCGTTGTTCATTCAAATGTACATTGGGAGTTTATGAGAACTAAAATTATTAATAAAATAAACTTTGTAGAATATACGTAATTCTCTATTATCACAATAACTGTATCGATGTGTCAAAATTTATTTTGAACATATCAATATAACTAAAATTATGAATCTTGGCAACAATGAAACTAACAACAAAACACTTATAACAAATCAACAAAAAAAAATTACTTAACATTAAGATAAAACCAAAATCTTAATGTCCATCCACTAACCATTTTCACGCTGACTCTTCACTGTTATGAAGTCGCTATAACAGTTTCTTACTTTTGTAAGGCATAAGTTGACACCGCAGGCTCTACATTTGAACTGAGTTCTATTGTAATGGCAGTGACGGCATCTACCCACCTTTTCCGCTAAAAAAGGGTAAATGTTTAGCTCCGACCGTACGGAACTTTTTGCTTGGGACAGGAATGAATGCAATGCTCCTCTTTCTTTTCAATGAGGGTCGGTTAGTACTATCCCCGTCAGAAACAGTCAAAAGTGATGGTTCAGCATTTGATTCAATAAAAGTCTCTCCCAATTCCATCTTAAAAGCTCGCAACTGTTGTATTTTCTTTACAGGTACAAGAGATTTTATCTGATCCTTTTTATACTGAAGCCAAGAGTTGTTGATTGCTAAATCAATCATAGATGAAAAGAACCGTTGTGTCCACTTTCTGGTCCTATATCTATACGGACACACTGCCAAAAGGCGGTCTGCAAGATCCACTCCTCCCATTTTCTGATTATACTCTCTCACTACTCGTGGTCGCGGGATGGTCACGTAAACTTTATTTTTTTTTACACCACCGTCGACAATTATCAACTTCATCCTTTGCCTCCACAGAAGATAAAAGCAAAACCGGTTTATTATCGTACCATTTTGTGAAGGCTAATTTACCATCATTCCGGACTAAAACTTGACTGCTTCCTCGTCCTTGAGTCATTAATTCTTTGTCATCAATCAGTAACGAGCGTACATCAGCAGGAATCCGATTTTTCATAATAGTTCCCGTCCCTCTAATTCCTTTTATTTCCAGGGCGTCCAATAACTTCTCGGAAGTGAAGTATCTGTCGAAGTAAATTACGTGTCCAGGTACCAAAGGCTCTGTCAGAGTAAGGACAGCCTTTTCACCTAGTCCAAAATGTTCGTAGTTGGCATAGGTAGTTTTTCCTTGATATATATGAAAATCACATACAATACCGTCTGGGTTGGCTAATACAAATGCTTTTAAGCCAACCGGATTAGGCTTACCTGGACAGTACTGCTTGATCGCGCAAGATCCGGTAAATGGGATGATCATCTCATCTAATGAAAGGCACTGATCTTTCTGTTGAGTTTGACATCCAGCCTGAATTCGATTGATTAGGGGACGCATCTTCCATAATTTGTCCTTATCTTTCATTGCGGGGGTAACTTCAGTGTCGAAAACCACTTTCAAAGAATTTCTCAGCAAGAAAAATCGGTTTCTGGACATATTATCAGCAATGAGGGGTACTCTCCATTTAGCCTCCCAATACATCCGTAAATTAGGGTAATTGATAGCCGCCATCAAAAATGATATTCCTAAGTAAATGTAAAGTTCTTTATTTGTTAAGTTCAAACTACGTCCTGTTTTTCTACTGCAGTTTGATTAGTTTTCGTTACTATGATTAATAAGCTGATCATCTATGTATTGTTTCAAATAGTCAGTCTTATCAAACCCTACCGTGTCAGTCCACAAATATGCTGGTTGCATCAATTCAGGAAAACGAGGGTGGAAATCTTTAACACTCAATTACCTGAAGATGTTGTTCCGCGCTCGAAGGAGAGGAGAGAAGAGAGAAGCTTGATGGTTTGCTCTGCCTCCACCCTTACTCGTCCTTTTCCACGCTTTCTTCCACGTCGTCTTCTTTTCTTTTGGGAGTTTTCCTTATCACTTTCAGGTTCGGAGGAAGAATCTCCCGAGTATGATGTTGAAGGTATAGATACACTTACGTGGTGAATTGACCACTCGGGGTCACCTACGTCTACGTCAGATGGAATGAAATCTTCAATTTCTGAAGATTCCAATAACTCCTCGATTTCTTTATCGTCGAGATCTAGAATCAAAAAATTGCAATTGATAACATAAACCCAATACCACAACACACCATAATATGTAACAATACAATAAAACCCAATGTGCAACAAAATGAACATCAGTTTTGTAAAATAATATAAAATACAAATTGAGTTCTTTGAAACAAAAAAATAATTGTTTCATGAAAATAATATGTTAATTCTCAATTTTATTTTATTTTCATAAAAAAATAGTATCAGATTGTATAAATTAATTAAGATTTATACTCACGTGTATGCAGAATCGGCGGCATGCTTGCAAAAATGATTGAATTTGACAGATTGTCTATGTATTTATCCCAAATGTCATGTGTCAAATTTTGTTCTAGTGAGTTATCAGGTCACCTCGTACACAGAAGTTTACGGTTGGCGCGAAAATTAAAAAGCAAAATGCATACAAGTATAATGTACATTGTATTGTACATTGTGCGTTTAGGAGAAGATTGGTTTTAAAAGTCTGGGCTGTAATTATATACGTTATTTTGTACAATAAATTGTACAGTGGGCCTTACGAGGTTAAAATACAAGCGTAATAGCAGCTTAATGCTGATGTGTTTGCTGAGGCATTCTAGTCTCTATCTTAGTCTTTAGGGGTGACAACGCATATACTTCTTATTCTTAATCGAGGATAGATATAGATGTCTATGTCACAGCATCCACTCACCATCAGGTAGACTCTGTGCTCGATTGTCACTCTTATTGTATAAAATAATAAATATCATCATAATAATAACAGAATCAAACAATCAAATACTTATTACAAATATATGGTACCTAAATGAATAAGAAGGGAGGACACTGCGCAAACATGCCAGTTATACGAGTCGGTTAGATCCGAAGTTTGGACAATCTTTTAAGTTATACAATGAGCACGTTGAACGGAATAACTTTTGTCACCTGAGTCCATTGAGTTACAATACCTATAGAGTCACAAACAGACAACAAAAACTATGTCAAAAACTCGGCGCACGCTGCGAAGTGCGCAGAGTTTTTGTTTAGTTGTAAGGCGACCACAATCCTCGTACAACGTCCGCGATGCCAAAGTGTTCGGTGATTTCCTGCCCAAATAACAGCAGACACGTGCGAAAAAGGATGGTGTTTCATATTTTAGGTAAGTATCATACCAAATTTACGTATTTATGTATCCACAGTGCATGTTTTATTTAAATTTCAATAATTTTCATTTTATTAGCAACTAAAACACTCACCGCCGACCGCGCGGCGCCGCGATAACGTTTTCTTCACACGTTAGACAAATATGCAAGAGTAAAAGAGAAACAAATAGTCACGCGTACGAGAGTGACTCGCAAATTATGTTCTAACGGTTCTATGGAGTGGATTGATACAATAAATATTTTTACAGATTTTAAACTTAATGTACTAATATTACAATGTTGTTAAATGTTTTATTTTTTAGTTTTCCGTACAAAATGTAGGTCGAAAGAGTTTTATTATTTTAAAGTATAATTAAAATATGTTTTAATTATACTTTAAAATAATAATTTTACGAACAAAATACAAACATACACACTAAAACGTACATACCCTTCATAATATTAGTGTGACTAGCTGACTCGCCCCGACTCCACCCAGTTGAATAATATAATTATGTCCATCCTAAATTCTAAATGTCCATTCTAAAGTAGTAATTAATACTTAGCATTTTAGTACCTAATTCACAAACCTTAGTGGTTTACTAGTGCTATTAATACTATTAATTATTACACCAATTTTTTTTTCATTTACTTATCATATAAAAAATCTTATAAAATGTGTTATGATTTTTTAATATGATAAGTAAATTAAAAAGAAATTGGTGTAATAATTTTTGAAATCAGTTGTTTAGTTCTCCTAGGTACATATAAACTCACAAACTCATATTTCACAATTATTATAAACTCCTAATAATATTAGTATAAATAGCGTCTCCACTGATGCCTTGTTCCTGCTCGTACGTAAGCCCTTGAGTGAATGATGATGACATTGCATACGAGCGACTTTGAACATTATACAAGCAGGTTAACGTCTAAATTCGAGCAAATGTCATTTTGAACTATATAATATCAAAATATATAGGTATATGGAACGGCGCTCGGACATTTTTGAGTATTGTCAGTTAGAGATTGTGACTCTATAGGTATTGTAACTCAATGCCTGAGTCCCATCCATTAATTAAATAACTTCAGTTATAGTTTGCTTAAGTTTTGTTCATAAGTTATAGCTATACTATTTAAAAGTTAAGAATTGCTTCTAAAATTGTGAACTATCTAAAGAGATCTGTAAGTGTGAATACTAGTTGTTGTACTCAGTTTTGTATTTAAGGGAGAAGTATTTTATTGCACTATGTATCACTGATCGATCCGCATGTACATGTGTAATTTCGGGAACATGTTACGAATGGAATAAATTAATTATGATTGTGTAAAACTTTACTGTATTGGTAAAGTTGCGTTGACAACTCTCACGCCCTTTACCAAGAGGGTGGAGAGAGACTACGGATTACCATTTAGCACGATCATGGCACACCTCTTTCGCTTTTCATATCCTATCTACGCATACACGCTAGTTGAAATACCTTGTTGCCTATAATTTTAAGGCTTTTTATTTTATTAGAAGACAATATTGGGTACACTGCTGTTTGACGGCAAAACTGAGCGGGTGGTTGATATAGTTTAAACTTTTGGTTATATTCTATAGCCTTTCATTTAAATTCAGTGCATTTCTGTTGTATTTCTAAATTGTTTATTTTAAAAAAACGCGACACTCTAATAATTCTATATAAATTCTAGCTTGCCGCGACAAGATAACAATTTCAAAAGAATGAATAGTAAACAATTATTAGTTCCACACCCCTGTCAATAAAGATTTTGGGCTGGGCTGTAGCTACAGAATAGGTAAGTAACGGACGGAATGCACACAACGTGTTAAAGACAACCTAAATAACTATACCATAGTTAACTTTATTAATTTAACGCTTTTAGACATCCTTATCCTATATTTTTGACATATCTTAAAATCGGTTTGTATTTACTCAACTAATAAAATAAGCTATATTTTCCTAAAAACTGCAACCGAAAGCAAACAGGCACAACTTCATATGTCTGTTTATGTTCCTGTATGTTATGTTCCTGTGAATTGTATGATTTCTAATATTTCCTTTTCAAAAACCTGTGGAGTGTATATCGAAGCAAAGAAACACTTATTTTATATTTTTATATTAGTTATCTGCATGATTATATATTAACGTGTAGTTGAGAGTATAGATAATACATATATACATACTGAGAGTTGAAAGTGAAATACAAATTGCATACTTAAAAATTTTATAAATTACGGCCGAATTTCGACCACTGGGCGACCACTATTATGCACTATCACAGAACGCACTCGTGTACTCTCGGTAGAGAGTAATTGACTCTCTACCGATAGTGCACTATGGTAATTGACTACTGCGTACTTGACGTTGATAACATGTTTAATTTTACCACCACTTATAATTTTACATGCTATCATTCCATTGTTATAGGATAGTAGCATAAATAAATTTCTGTTTTGTTAAAAATGAAGTGTAACAGAAAAAAATCTTGTAAATACTTTGAATATAATAAGTACCTACTAAAACTTTCAGTGGAAAGCAAGCAGAGCGTGGCGTAATTTCTATAATTCTTTGACGGAGGCAACGGGACATTTTGCTTTTAATAAGCGATCCCTCTCCCCTTAGAATTTAATTAAATCTTCTAAACATTTTACATTGACGGGAGCTGCTTTACTTCGTTATTTTAACACACCTCGCTGCTTGTAACTAATGATTAGTATTTACATAAAATACAATACATTCTTTTTTTTTAATATTATAAAACGGGGGTTAAATTAATACAAAAAATTATAATGGAAAAATACTTTCATTTCCCCGTGTAATGAAGAGGTAGTAAACAGCAATTATACGCAATTTAATTCAGGCAACAATTGATAATTATTGACAATTTTTGATGTGATACAAACTTTCATTAGTTACAGAGTATATTCATTGTATAAATTAAAATTCATTAATACTCGACCACGGACGATATATACAACACAATAAAACGCAATAATACAACGCGCCTTCGACATAATATTATCGTCTCGCGCTCGCGACATTTAAAAATTGTATCTCAACCTCATTTATCGTATGGCATCTCTCAGAATTTTCTCTTACAATAATACTCGTAAATAGTAGGCCATAATTATTTTTTTAAATGTAAAGATGTTTCAGAAAACCTTTTCCTTTGTCGGAACCCCTAACATACGCGTAACATCACAATCTCCGTCTAACTTGAGTATGTTATTATTGCTACAAACCAAAGAGAATAATCACTACGTGCCTGCGATGAATACGATATGCGACGCGTAAAAGATTTGCGAACAAATATATTTTTTAATTTTAATGAGCTACTAGCCAGATACGAAAAATACGAATTTTATAATTTCAAATTTCACTACAATTTTTTTCGAGCTAAATAATAATTGAAAATCGTGTGTCATTGAAAGATCGCCCTTTTACGACTGTTATGTAAGCAAACATGGTAGCAATGAAAAATTTAATTGGAGAAAATAGGAGACTTGCATATAAAGAGATTCAACACATATTGCAGATTGTATCGGGAAACGTTCACCAAATTTTACACGAACGTTCGCGTGTGAATGATAGCTTTAAGTTGTGTAACGCACAGCCTCGCCGATTCTCAGAAGCAGGCCCGCGTGGAATGTTGTCATGACATGCTTACTAAATTTGAAGCAGGCTCACCTCGGTGTATTTACGACATTATTACAATTGATGAATCTTGAATTTATTAGTTCGATCCAGATACGAAGGAAGCACCAATTGACGGTTTGGCGGTTTAAAAATGCACCAACGCCGAATAAAGTGAGGGGATTGAGAAGCGTAGGGAAGATTTTGATCATTTCGACATATCCCATAGTCGCTTAAGACATCCACGAGAGGAAAGAAATGATGGATTCTCTTACAAAATATACTACACCATTCTTATACGATACGGAAAACCATGTGTCATAATCATGAATTTCTTCCCAAATCATTTTCTGATGAAATCAGGATGATCATACTATAAGGACATTGGTATGTGTGATAAAGATAGAAGTAGCTCCGAAAACCAACAGTTTACGTTTTTGTGCGATTGTTGGCTTCGACTGGGATTTGAAAACTGGACCGGCAGCGTACTATCCAAGTACCACATGATTGTTAGGTAACGCGGCTCTCGATAACAAAAAAATTATAATTCATTAGATATATACGTATGATTATTTTCATTTCAGATTACAATGACCTCCAGACCGAATTTCGGTCACAGCGGCCAGTCTCAACGGAGACTAGCCATCTGCACAGGACAGAATTCTAGTGCCCAAGCACAGGTACACTCTCTATTCCCTCACTCTCATAGTCCGATGGGAAGGTAATTCGACAGGACCGGAGAGAGATCGGGCGCAAGACCAACGGCTTTACGTGCTTTCCGTGGCAAGGGGGTGAAACACCGCCATTTTCCTAACTCCGTGCTGCTACTGAGAATTTCTTGACAGAAAAACCCATACCTAATTTTGGTACGACCCAGGATTCGAAACCGGGCCCTCATAATCAGCAATCGCGTTTACGACGACTAGACCAACGAGGCAATCATTCCAGATTACAAAGGTTTATTTCAATGTATGTACTTACTTACTTTGCACTCTCGTGCAAATTTATATTATGCAAATTAAATGATCCAGAGCTTGTGTTCAAGAGCTTATCTTAGTTACTGCTTTGTCACAACTTTAACTTAAAAGTAACTTTCAACAAGTGTCATCGTAAACAGACTTACAGTTCTAATTTTTATAAGTTATTTTTATTAACATCTGGCCTTTGTAATATAACAGAAAACAAACCCCCGAAACAAGAGCTGATGACCTTCAAACAGCTTAATAGATTTTCTTGAATCATAGCTAAGAACACTCTCGATCAAGTCACCTTTCAAACAAAAGATTTTTTTATTTTTTATAGAAACAAGTGATTTTTTTTATTTTGTAAAAAAAATATACTACGTTTTTCATACGATTCTTAGCTATGTTCAAAATTTCAAGTCTCCAGCTAATCGGGATGTCCTCGAAAATTGAGTTGCAAGATTCCGGAACGACAGACAAACAAGAAAGTGACTTCATAAAAACATGGTAATATTTACGTTTCTTAGTCAAGTCTGTAACAGATTCATTAATTCATTATTCATTACAGCCCATCATAATTCTGCTGCTAAACCTAGACCTTCTACATACATTATGCCGCGCTTTGCAGGCGGCTTAGCAACCATAGCATTCTTTTTAGTTTGAGCTCTTATTTCAGTTTCCCTCTGACGCCTCTTACGACGCCCCCAGAATGATATGGAGTAGTGAATTCTCTTGCGCTGCGCCTACACGGCGATTTAATTATACTTGTTATAAATAGAAAAAGTAACTAAGGCATCTTAGTTACTTTTTCTAATAATGATATACTTAGCACTTAGATCCCCGATATACAAGCTGTACTTTAATTAGAGGTCTGTTAATCCCAATAAACTGTAACTATGGTGTTGTATACTTTACAAATAAATAAATAAAATTAAAATGACTCTCTCATATCCGACACTGATTTATTGTTATTTTTTTTTCCTGTCTCTCCCAGTCTCGTTCAGTAGAAAGAAAAATAACAAAGTAAGACATCCTTTATATTCATATTGCTTCTCTTTTTAATAACTTGAGCTTTTCTATAAAATAACAGTTCTACTTTCTACATAACTTTTCCCGGTGAAATGTAATACAGGTTTTTTATAACTACATCTGGCACCAGTCTCTCACAAGTTAGGTAGGTACCAGTCTGGCACTTCTGTAATACTTAGCACTAAGGCTGAGATCTATAGACCGTACTTTGACTTTGCTCAGACAGAGCTAACTTCGAAGTCGTGCTGAGCGCGCGCTTAGCAAAGCCTAAGTCAACGAAATAGACGACTTGCGTAAAACTCAGGATATTATTCGAAACCACCGTATTCATTTTGTATTCAAATTGCTGTTTTTATGTAACTCTAATTATTTATAACAATATACAGGTAGTTTTCGGCCGCTTTCTAGTTTTAAATAGCATTAATCCATTTTTTTCTATTATCGTAATTTCAAACTTATTTCTACTAAATAATTTCTAAAAACCTTCTTTTTTTATTTTTTTCTGATTTTGCACTCTTCTCATCCGTTCCCGTTATTTATGAAATACAATTTGTACTGTTTTCGGATTTTAAATATATTTTTTAAATTGTATGCAATAAAATTAAGAACATAATGCATGGAATAAAGCATCTATAAATTTTTGTCTGTCTGGGCCTTAGCATAAGCTTAGCCTAATCTTAGCCCGATACAATTATAAATTCAGAACCAAAGATTATGCTAAGCGTATACTCAGCTAAGTTTTTCGTAAGTAAAGTCTGAGCAAATGCAAAGTACGGTCTATAGATCTCGTCCTACCTAAGATTACCTATTGTAAAGAAAATAAATAAATTAATTTATTCATTCATTCATTACATAAAGACATGATCATGGAAACAATGGAATTATTAAGTTATAATGCAACATATTATGCACTTTTTAGCAATAACGTTACGATAAGTATTATTCGCACAAAATTATTGTACGTTTTTTATGCGCCCTTACATCTTTTTTCATTTAGGAGTCCAGCCCAATTTATCGTATTCTGATTCGAAATGTAATACAATAAGTAAAATATAACCTATAAGACACTCCATATTAGAACTGCGATGACAGCACACTTCAGTTTTCTTTAAAATTAGATGCAGCTGTGCATGGATTTCATTCCGCTTGCGCCGTCGCCCCCGTGCGGTCGTCCGCTAGCGGAGTAAGCCGCTGACCGAGCACCCGTCCCCGTGCGTGTCTTCTCCCTCAGTCAGCACAGTTTCTTGGAATAGAACATCAGTCCCGTCCCGTCCCCCTCAGCTAGCGCCGCCGCCCCCGTACGGTTGTGTTAGCTGACCCGTCCCTGTACGGTTGAGTGCCCCCCCACACTCCCGTCCCCGCACGGTCGAGTTTTGCCCTCCCGCTCGGCTAACACAGCCGCCCCCGTGCGGTTGTGCTTAGCTGTCTCGCCGTCGCCGTGTTTCCGTGCCCACTAACGTGGGTTCGGGCGACGGTGCGAGCATTCCCGTCTCCGCCAGCCGCCCCCGTGCGGTTGTTGCGCTGGCAGTCAGTACTCGCCGTCCCCGTACGGTGAGTACATTCTCGCACATGCGACTCCCACTCCCTCTCTCCAGCACCGCCGCACTTTGCATTGGGCGCAAAAAAAAGCATGGATTTCAGTGTCTGCCAGTTTCATGGACCGTGAGCTTGTTTCTCGCTATGATGAAATTAAAAAAGCATAAATTATTTTAATGGTATTATATTTTTATTACATTTAATTTAAATTAATTATAAAATACATTTTTCAATACATAAAATACATAAATTGCCTAGACCATGAAAATTGGCCTTCTGAAAAAAAAATATTACGATATAAGTAAACCCCTGTACAAACTCTTCATCATGTCCTCTCAGTTCTCAAATGCAGATATGCGTAAGCAAAGTTTAATTAGTTTAACTAATATAAAACAATTTCACTATAATCTAAAACAGAGAGTGTAGTAAACAAAACAAAATGTATAGACGGCACGTTTTCCTTTGCATTCAAAATTTAAATTCATTTGGATCCTTCAAGTTTAATATAAGCAACTTTTAAAACTTTTGTGGTAACTGGAGTGTTTCTAAAGGAAAGTTTTAATTGCCTCAACCACCTTTTTTGCATTTGCTATCAAATTTATTACGAGTATTTTAACACTTAAAATTAAAACATAAAGGATAGTTTACATTAAAATAGGTCAGCCAATATTATTAAATTCTGAAATACGCAGGTTCCTTCAGGATGTTTTCCTTCACTAGAGCATGTGGTAAATCAGCACTTAAAAAAAACAATTCCTGTAGTGCCAACCGGCAGTGACCGAATACGGATTGCCACCGTACAATGAAATTTCTGCCCAGTCAAAGAATTAATTACCTTTTATCAGTAGGCTTATTATATTAGAATTATATTAAATTCTCAATGTTATCAAATTTATTAATTTGGTATTTTTTCTTCATCATCACCAGCCCATAAAATCCACTGCAGAACATTCGTCTCTTCCGTTGTAGAGATGATTTTATGCAGTCGGATAGGCAATAGCAGTACCAGGTGTTTATAAGTTTAGTATATTTTTATGTAAATATTAAAGGCTAGTTCAATTATAAATATTAGTATACAATAAAAACTATAGAAACAATAGAACTAATTCCAGTGAGATTCAGTATTTTAGCAATCCTATTAAAATACATAGAACACATTTTCAGTACATTTAAAAAATTAAAATTCCAACCTATAAATATTATGCGAAGGACGCATTTTATGTAGCGTATTTTTAATATTTTTGTTTTAAAGAAATATAAAAATGAATATTTAATATTTATACCTATATTGTCTTCATGCTAAAATACCTTAAAATGTAATAAAAATACAAAAACTGTGTAAGTTAATATAAGTTAAAGCAAGCGTGAAAAGGCTTTTGTCACGCTAAGATAGTGCGATTTACCATCACCACTTACCACCTGGTGGGATTGTAGTCAAGCACTGGCTTATAATAAGTAAAAAGAGTTAAACTCCTGGAAGGGAATTCTATAAAAAGTGATAAACCTTAATTGATATACGGAGTGTCTTGGATCGTGATAGCGTAGAGAACCGAGTTTGATCTCCGCCGGCGCAAAAGAAACTGTCATTTACATTTTTAAGTGCTGAATTACCTATTGGGGGAAAACGTCGTGAGGGAACCTACATATCGAAGAAATTAAAATATTTCGAGAACAAGTGAAGCTCGGCAATAATGACAGAGACCTTTTTCATCTGGCAATGCTACGAATATCCGCTTTTCGCGGCAAAGACGGGTCAGATCTGACTCGCACGTATTAAAACCCTAACAGCTAAGCATTTTTACTAAAGAGCGCCGTTCAACGAGTGGCCTGAATGATATTCAATCGATGCGTCTAATACAAAATTGCAACTATCTTGTAATATCAGCGATAGTAAGTTAAGGTGCGGCGGGGATCGCCCTTGGGCCATCCTAAAGCCGATTATATTTATAAAATATAGCACATAGTTTATAATTAGGCATGAAATGATGTATTAGACGCATCGGCTGAAACGCATGGGTTGAATATCATTCAGGCCGCTAGTTAAGATTAAAGAGGCTAGGCTGTTAACTGAAACACTAATTAAGCTAGTTGGCTGCGATAGATACACCGCTATACCATAAGATATATTTCCGGCATTTACCATAGTTGCCTATTACAACACCCAAGGGACGAAATGAATTGATAGACGCATCACCCACGCCACCAAACGGCGGTATCATTATTCTAATGAAATTATACTAATACAAAACATACTTAATCACTTTAATATTCAAGAATATAATTCAACTTCACTGTGTACACTTACCTAGAGACTCTCGTCTCTATAGAACCTTAGTAATTACAACGTGCTAGTTCTTTAGTCAAGAGGACTCTCAAAAGCTAACTGGGGCTGACAACTGTAGAGAGAATAGCAGTTACTTGTTGTTAATGTTCAAAATATCTCTTAATATTTCAATTAAACGTGTCTCTGGTGTTTTTGAAGGAAGTGTTCGTTTCATTACAGTAATTCTACCTAATTATACGTTACAAAATGTATGGAAATATACCTCTTAAATCTTTTAGTTAATGTTGGAATATTATAAAAACTTGTTTATCTGCGTGATAAACTTAGAAATGAGGATATCCGCAGCAGAACCATAGTGACCGACATAGTCCAACGGATTAGTAAGCTGAAGTGGCAATGGGCTGGCCATATAGCTCGAAGAACCGACAACTGTATAACTTGTACTGGTAGGCGAAGTGTAGGGCGACCCCCTCTAGATGGAGTGAAGACCTGGTAAGACATGCAGGAAGTCGATGGATGCAGGTGGCTCAGGGCCGTGCTTTATGGCATTCCTTGGGGGAGGCCTATGTTCAGCAGTGGATTTGTGAAGGGATGTAATGATGATGATGATGAACTACTCTTGTTCAGGGAATATATTTCTTTTTTTACGAATAAGGGCTAGAGATGCATTCTGCATTTTAATTAAATTTTTTCGAAATTCAAAGGCTTGTGAAGTCCACCAACACAATGGAGCAATGCGCCTATATAATTTCTTTATTACCCTTTCAGAAAACGGACAACGAATTTTTAACGTTGGCCAACTAATTTGCATTGATGAAGTAGTAGTTATAGATAGATAATGTAAAGAGTAGTTGTTCGAATAAAATTAATGTAACAAGTAGTTAGCCAGCCCATCAGCCCTAGTATATTATCTTTCAAATATACATAAATGTTGAGGTTAATATGTTTTAACTAGTACCGACATCTTGTGGGGTAGGAGGAAATCTCTGGCTGTCGTTAATTACTGTTTTAACTAAGAGTCAGTAGTCAGTAGTTCGAGGTTCGAGCGAGTTAATGACAGGCATCAGGCAGGTTGTCGATCGTCCAATCGCTATAGTTTTGGAACTCGACCGCGCCGAACATGGTTCTTTCCAACAATCTCTATATAATATAAAAATCTTGTGTGATTTTGATGAAATGTTTTGTGTTGAGATCCAAAAATCACCCGGGCTGATCGCTAGAACGTTATGTAAAGAAGATGTAGTCAATATTTTATTTGAAAACATATAACATCCGCAATATATATATTACAGCTACAATGAACATCCACCCAACATGCAATATTATACCGTATTTTTATACATTTTTGTAAAAAAAGTCCACCAAAATTTAAATTACTAAATTAAAGTCGTATCTGAAATTACGATCACATCTGAGTCGTCGTATAATAGGAAATCCTCGCTTGAAAGAATATAATCATGAAAAATGTGAAATGAGCGCCATTTAAAATAACATTAGGTACATTTCTAAAATAATTAAAAAGTATTAATCCTCCTCTTTAGCCGCCGTTTCCATCCATCGCACACTATGTGACTTTGAGCTTCTTCATATCGCCAGCAATGAAGGACCACGTTTCGGTTCCGTAACATCACTGACAACGCACACTGGTTGTATACTTTCGTCTTAAGGCTTTAAATAAGGAATATTTGTCGGAGTTTCCCGAACGCAGCATAGCCGAGTTGGACTCATCATTTCTTTTCTTGATCGAAAGTGGACTTACCGAACATATTGTCACGCTTTAGTTAGTTAATAAATCTATGGTCACACTCGTCAATAACTTCGGGCGTAATGTTCCCAAAAACTACCGACATTTTTATAGAATAAAGGTGACAAACGAGCATACAGTCCACCTGATGTTAAGTGGATGCTGTGACCCATAGACATCTACATTTATCCTCAATTAAGAATCAAAATGCAGATGCGTTGTCACCCCTGAGGACTAAGATGGAATGCCTCTTTTCCAGTAAAAAGGGTGTCCGCTTCTCTACTTTCACCGTACGAAACATAGCAGCATTAAGCTGCTATTTTACGCTGGTATTCTGAGAGAGCGTGGTCCTACTCGGGCGAGCCGACCCATTCGTGCCACAACCATAATATAGCTGCAGCGTTGCTCTACCATGTATAATACATGGACGTTAGACATAATTTTTGCCTTTTCCACTTTCATCTTAAGACTAAGGTCGTTGAGAATAGTGCTAAGGTGCTCTAGGGATTCTACCATAGTGAATACATCGTCGGCTAATCGACGGTGAGTAATGTTTTCGCCGTTGATGATAATACCGTTTCGTTACCAGTCTAGTTAGTAGCTTGAAAATGTTTTTCAATGCAGCAGTGAAGGGTTACTGTGATAAAACGTAACCCTGTTTTACGCCTCTCTGCAAGTAGGATAGATTTCGTACTCTTTCGGATAGACATCGGACCTTTACTATTGAAGAACTTCAGCACCTCGATATAATGACTGTCAACTTGTTACCGCTGAAGGACTGTACCACCGCTCAAATTTCGACTGAATCGTGGGCCTTCTTATAGTCCACATGTACCAGACATAGCAGCAACTTATACACAGAAGAAAAAAGGTAACTGGCAAAGTCCAGTAGATCAGTAAGCTCAAGTGGCAATTGGTCGGTCATATAACCCGAAGAACCCGAAGAACCCGAAGAAGCGATGGGAAAAAAGATTCTCGAGTGGCAGCCTTATGCCGGCAAGCGCAGTATTGAATGATCCCCTACGAGTAATTGATAGATGCAGGAGACTCAGAACTGTATATTGTGGCAAAATATGGGGCCTTTATTCAGCAGTCGGTATGTAGTGATAATGATAGTAAAGTATAAAATTGCATAAAAGAAAGTGCAAAACATCCGGTACTTTGATCATCAGTCCTCCCCAAAACGGCGGAGGCCCATGTCCAGGAGTGGACTTACACGGGCTCATGAGGATGATGATCTATGCCAAATAAAACTACCCCAAACACTTATAAAATCACTGTGGTGTCCAACCATTCGTCTATTAAATCCGATTTTAGCTAAAACTACATACTCATATTTGACGTATAATATGACATCGTTCAATTTCGGGGGTAAATTATCAAAAGTAAATTAGTATATGGATTTTTATCAAAAGCTTCATGTGGCCCTAAACTATTGTCAAATAAAAAGTTATTAAATCATTAATCTCAAATATATAGTCCTTAATACCCAAATAGATGGAGTGATGACCTAGGAAGAGATGCAGGAAGTCGATGGATGCAGGTGACTCAAGTCCATGCTTTGTGGCATTCCTTGGGAGATGCCTATGTCCAGCAATGTGTTTGTGATGAGCTGTGATATTAATGATGATAATGATGATATAGTGTCAGAAGATTTTGTCTAGCAGTAAACTTTTATAGACTTACGAAGCAGATGAAATTTCTATTAAATGACTGACAGCTATTAATTATACATTTTTACATCAGTTATTCAAATCTACACATTTGATAGAATCAGGCGTTACCTTGCGGAAATCCACTGTATTAAAGATTTAAGATAAATTAGCTAAGATCCGATGGAAATTAAAAATTATGTGTCTTAACTAGTTTGAAGGGCACCCACCGCTCTCCCTCAATTGCGTGCACTATCACCGTGGCCAGTACCTTCAACAGTGTCGTACTGTAGTGGACACTAAGAAAGACGCACCACAGTTGATAATACGACACGTGTCTCGCCTCTAAACGAGGAATCATCAGTAGAAATTGACTGTGAGATGGCTGACTCGACCAGCCCTGGCACACGAAACACAGCAGTATTCTTATCTTACAGATTATTAGCGTATATTACGTTGCTAATATACGCTAATAATCTGTAAGAATAATCCTGTGTAGTGATACTTCCCCGGTCAAGCCGATTCAACCGTGCTGTTGTTACAAAAATAAATATATATATTCAAACATTTTATTCATTATACAAAAAAAAATATACCTGCATTTTCACATATACCCTTTCTTGTGTCTTAAAATTAATTAGAGAAACAATAAGAGTTGTTATATACTAATTATTTTAAGT
>JAGSMP010000758.1:0-171560 GCA_029286625.1 Parnassius orleans | reverse complement strand
TTATCAGAAAAATCTGAAACAAAAGTGTCAGAAGATTTTGTCTAGCAGTAAACTTTTATAGACTTACGAAGCAGATGAAATTTCTATTAAATGACTGACAGCTATTAATTATACATTTTTACATCAGTTATTCAAATCTACACATTTGATAGAATCAGGCGTTACCTTGCGGAAATCCACTGTATTAAAGATTTAAGATAAATTAGCTAAGATCCGATGGAAATTAAAAATTATGTGTCTTAACTAGTTTGAAGGGCACCCACCGCTCTCCCTCAATTGCGTGCACTATCACCGTGGCCAGTACCTTCAACAGTGTCGTACTGTAGTGGACACTAAGAAAGACGCACCACAGTTGATAATACGACACGTGTCTCGCCTCTAAACGAGGAATCATCAGTAGAAATTGACTGTGAGATGGCTGACTCGACCAGCCCTGGCACACGAAACACAGCAGTATTCTTATCTTACAGATTATTAGCGTATATTACGTTGCTAATATACGCTAATAATCTGTAAGAATAATCCTGTGTAGTGATACTTCCCCGGTCAAGCCGATTCAACCGTGCTGTTGTTACAAAAATAAATATATATATTCAAACATTTTATTCATTATACAAAAAAAAATATACCTGCATTTTCACATATACCCTTTCTTGTGTCTTAAAATTAATTAGAGAAACAATAAGAGTTGTTATATACTAATTATTTTAAGTTTTCGTCAGTCGTAAATAAAGGAAGCGTAAAGCAATATTTAATCTCCAAAGGAGGTGAAGGTGAGGCAAATCCGTTAATGAAGTACAGACCTTTCAAGCAGGGCGTTATGTCCCGGCAGTAACGAGGCAGCGTCTCACGGCTTCCTTACGAAAGGCACGCAACAGTTACTCACCTTGCTGTGCACTTAGAAAATGGAGAGCGTGTATATTTCACCGAAAGAAATTTCGAAAAATTGCATCACCGCCAAAAACTACACTAACACCTTCTTTCAACTTTGTCAAACCGACCCTTTTAAAAACGTTGTTATATTCTGAAGTCCCCGCTAATATGCTTGGAACACATCTAGGAAGAATTGGAAACGCCATATTCACTTTTCAGCGCTGCAACACATACCAGGTGTCTCATTCTTCCATTTAAGCGCATTACACCACTGACACTTGTATGTCCATAGAACCCAAGGCTACACTGCTGTCAGTTCTATAGCAATATCAGGTTCATACTCGATAGCGGAATGGACCTTGTTTTTCCATAAACGCAGTGTAATGTTTTCCTCATACTGTGACTGAATTGCTCTATGCACTTGTGGATTCGCGGTTTGGTAATTTGCAACAGCTTGCCTGTGCACATCAGGATTTTTCTGATAAGCTATCTCTAAAGATATTTCTGATAAAAGGATCACGCTCTTCGACAGGTACCTCAATGCGACGCTGTGTAATTTTCTTCGTTCGCAACAATAGGCAGATGAGCGTCAATGTGTCCATTAGATAAATCATGGCTAAATTGTAATCGCTTTACTGGACAGATATCTGTTCGGACTCTGTGTATAGCAGACCGTTTCGATATACTTCAAACCGAAACGGAAATATTAATCCTGCAGCTGCGCAATTCACAAATTCCGTAAGTTTCATTTTTAACATATCGGCTGAATATTCATTTGCTGTTGAATAATTCGCCATTTTCTATCGTGGGTCATAACTGAAAATAGGCCAATCATTTACCACAAATCTAACAATTTAACCAAAACGCACCACCACCATTTCTTGGGTTCCGTACATTAAAATTAAAACTGCACGAAACGAACAAGCGCCGTCACCTATAATGGGGACGACAGTATATTCTTCCATTTTTCCTTTAATATTCAGGTTTCTATAGTCATTTTTTCAAAAATACTTCTATCAACAATACAATCACTAAAGCAAATCAAATTCCAAGTTTGAACAGTGGTTGTAAGAAAGATAAAATCAAGCAACTAATCCGAAACACGAAACAAATCTTAAACCGTAAGCAAACAAACAAAGTCGAAGTCTTGTCAAATATCCGTTAACAGTGAATAGGTACCGTATGTGGTACAGGTTGAAGCGCATTCACCATTCACTTTATATTAGTTCGAAAAACACAACGTTACCGCAATCTGAAACAGTACCAACGCCATCTATTGGTAGGGATTGAAGAATCAATACAAAATGCGTAGGTACCTAAGTATTTCTTTTGGTTTTACAATTTTATTAATTTGTAAAAAATATTTAGTTTAGTTGTTTATTTTTCATTGTTTTTAATTTTAAATTAGTATTTTTTGTTCAGGTGTAATTTTGTACCAATTTATTGTAGAAATCTTCTTTTCTATTTTGTTTTATGTTTTGTGCAATAAAAGTATATTCTATTCTATTCTAATAAATTAAGTTTAAAATATTTATCAATATCATTTCACGTTGTTACGACCCAAAACCTTAAAAATTACACCAGTCACCCAACCCATGATGATTTTTACATACAAACATACATCCATCCATCCTTCCATCCATGTTGGTTTCAAACCATAATCGATGCCGGTTTCGTAATTAACGTCCCAAAACGACACCCATATTTACATTTCAACTAAATCGGACCCCACAGGGGATGATGGTAGGTACATATTCCCGTCTGCTGCGTTGGATTTTGAAATAGTTGTTATTTTCGTAATCAACAGCCCGATAAACCATAAAACGATACCCATGTTGATTTTCAGAATTTGTCACCTTTTCCACCTTTTAGGGGATGAATTCTGAAAGAGCCTGAAACTCTTGTTTACTCATTTATTGATGGGAGTACTCCTGTAAAGGTTCGAATAAAATAGTTTAACTAATCTTGTTTCCCTTACAACTTTGAACCCATTTCCACCTTTTGGGTTGAATTTTCAAAATCTTAGGACACGTAATTGTTTTTCCTAATCGTTAACCTAAATCCAAGTTTCAGTCTTCTAGCTCTAAAATAACGGACTTCATACAACTTTTAACCCCTTGCACCACCTCCTTGGGGGGAATTTTTTCAATCCTTTCTTAACCGATGCTACCGTTATTACAACTATCTGTATGTCAAATTTTAGCGAAATCCGTTTAGTAGTTTTGACTGTGCGTTGATAGATAGAGTCAGTCAGGTTTGCCTTTTATATATATAGATCTTAGCTAATTTGTTTTAACATCCTTAATATTTAGTGTTGTTTATGATAGTCGCCTACTTCTTGCAGCAGAAACTTCTAATTGTAATAAATAGGTATAAGCTTTGTAATTAATTCATCAAACTACTGAAGCTTAATGTAAATATGTTTTATATGAATTCTCTCATTAGTTACACTCTTCTTTTATGAGTTAACATAAAATAAATGTGACGCTCGTGGCAGCAAAGCCGTTGTTGAATAATGTGTTCAAAGGCGCACGTGGAAGTAACGATGCCGATATGTTATGAGGTCAGAATGTTTTATTCATGATATTTTGAGAGAACAGAATCTCTCATACATTGAATCAGATCTATAACAATTAGTTATTGAAAATCGTAATGATAAATTTATATCCCTAATTTATTTTGTATATTTATATAGACCACCACCGCCCATGAAAACTCACAAAGCTGCGTAGAAAGTGGTGTGTACCAACGTGAAGAAATTTGTCTATAGGGAGGCCTATGTTCAGCAGTGGAGTTGTCGTAGGCTATAATGATAGTGATAATATTTAAAAATTATAAGAGAGTTATTGTAACATGCAGCCCACTCCAACTAGATGTATTGTCACCCGTAAGAACAAATTGTACAATATAATGCTCCATAATATAGTAGTTCTATACATATTATACTAGTTACCTATACCCTCGAAACGTAAGTGAGATATCGTGATCATTATGGCACTAATTAATTGATGGGACATTGCATCGTCATCGACATCAGTAAGTCTGTCATTTGTCTGAAGTTGGCTGCATGTGTCCATGGATTATATTGATAGTTGTTCCTAGGCGGGTTGCCATCAAAAGGAAGGTAATTAATTAACCCCACTGTATTTTTTGTATGTATGTTACACGATTGCTTCTCCAGTTGTGAATCGAATTTTAATGACACTCCTTTTTATTAAAATTATAGTATAAACTCGAATATAGCTCGAACAATCGACAACCGATGTGAAGAAAGATTTACCGGTAGAGTGGCCCCCACTAGATGGAGTGACGACCTGGTGTAACATGTAGGAAGTCGATGGATACAGGTAGCTCAGGACCGTGTTTGTCCTTCATGGAGAAACCAATGTTCAGCAGTGGTGATGATGATAGTACAGGCTTTGTTTCAAGGGTGGTTCTATTTACATTAGAAAAATTCCACTTTAGGGATGTCATTTTTAATGTAACTATTGAAAGACATTCTTGTTGTTAATTTGAAGTTGTGGTCATTGTTCCTCTAAAATGGTGTAATACTTCAACTTTTAAAAAAATTAAACCAAATTCAATAATACTAAAAATAGTAACATAATTTTCACTTATTTTAATAGCTTCTGACTTCGCTGATTAAACATCGAAGGATTTATTTCTAAGCTATTATATGATGTGAAAAACATTTCATATTTTTGGCTGATTTTCAATCATTAAATAAATACTTACTTACTTACTTATCTTCGCACACCATCTGACAGGGTAGCCAGAGAACAGATCGTCAAGTGTCACGATCCTTACATCTCTTTCGCTTCTTTCAGATTCATAATCTTCTTCATACATGCGTCTGCGTATCCGGTACTCTTGACCCTCCCTCTTCGAGCAGTTTGCTCACATGGTCTTCGAAAGTTAGTCTCGGTCTACCTCGACACCTTAACTTTCGCGCTATATTTTCTTCACCATTCGGTCTTCACTCATTCGCTCAACGTGCCCAAACCATCGAAGCACGCCCTTATCAATTTTGTGATAAGGTCATCTTTCAAACCTGCCATATGCGAATCTCTTCGTTTCTTTCGGTCCAGCCAAGTAACGCCGCACATTTTACGAAGAGATCGCATCTCCACTGCATTCAACTTGCTTTTATGCTTCTTCTGGCATACCCAGGTTTCGCTGCCATATAACAAAGTTGGTACCAACACTGCGTTATGTATTGCAAGGCGTGCGCTCTTCAATACGCCTTGCCTTTTGACTAAAGCAGTCAAAGGCATTGACTTTGTTCCCGGCAGCGACACCTGTCCACATCTAAATCCATCTTCCATCGGCTAAAAGCACTCCCATATACAATTTCATTTACCTGTTCTAGACATTCTTGATTTACCCATATTTCACACTTCGTTCTCTCTTCGTCCTTTCAAATACCAGAACCTTAGTTTTATGGCATTCAAACGGAGACCTTTAATTTCACATTCCTCTTTCATACGCGTGACTAATGCCTGCAGTTCTGCCTCTGATGGTGCAATAAGCACCATCATCAACATACAGCAGACAATTTACTTTTATGTCACCCAATTTCACACCCAGACAGCTATCTTTCAGCCTGTAAACAGCTGTCGAGATATAGTATGAACAGCCAGGAAGACATGACACAACCTGTTTGCTCCCCGTTTGGACGCTAAACATGGGTGACAGGTCATGCCCTACCCACACCACCTGAGCTTTGGTCGCAGTAAAGTGCCTGCACAGCCCTTAGCAATCGACCATCCACACGTACCCCGGCAACAATTCCACATTTTCTTCCTTTAACCTTATCAAATTCTTTCTCAAGATCACAAAAGCACAGAAAATCTTCTGTTGCAGCCAGAAGCTTCTCCATGATCATGCGGAGAAAATATTTGATCCGTGCATCCTCTTCCAGGTCTAAATCCGCATTAGCCTCCATAGAAATCTTTCCGATTTCTGCATCCTACGCGTCAAAACCTTCGAGTATACTTTACTTGCTAAACTGGTCAGGCTGATCGCCCGATAGCACCACCGCAGTCAAAATGTGAACCTTACCATATAAAGGCACAATGACTGCGGATCATAATCATCCGGGACGTCCCCGTCCGCCAGCACAAATACAGCAGATGAAAGCTGTCCCAGACGCGAGGCCCACCATACTTGATCATTTCAGCAGTAACTCTGTCTGGTCCGCGGCCTTACCACATTTCAAACTTCGAATCGCACGTTCAATCTCTCATATGATGACCTCAGCGTCATCGAGGTCCAGGTCTGGCGTACCAGTCACGGGTCAGCCCCGGATCCTCACTAAGATCATCACGCGCCATTTCTCTATAAAATTCGCTCCATCGCTGCATGACGTCCGATTTTCTGTGAGGACGTCATTAGTTCTCGAAGCACTTTGTTCATTCTTAAGGCCGTCGCGGGTCCTTCCAACCTCTTTCCAGAAGAGTTTGGAGTTCTCCCTAAAGTTGTGCGACAACCTTTAATCCTTCCATTCTACACTTTCGCATTTCCTCAATCAATGCTTTCGTGTGAACTTTCTGCAGCTTATATCTTTCTTTCATCTTCTCTCATATCCTTATCATTACTAGAGGCCAAATGTCTAACCATGCTTTCTTCTTCTTCTTTACAGCTCCTTTCACTTCATCATTCCACCATGCATCTCTTCTTTTACTGCCTCTTTTTGTTCTACTTCTTCCTGCACTTACCATTCCATCCCTAAGGTTCTGCCATGTTCTCTCCACATTCATTTCTGCCATCGATGGTGTGAAGCTTTTCGGCTACCCTCGCATGATATTTGTCCTTAGTATCCGCTTCCTGAAGCTTCCAACTTCAGATGCGACAGACCGATTGCGGTTCTGTTACCGCCGTCCGGTAGCGCCAACCCGCGAACAAACCCTAAATCTAGTGATCACTAGATAGTGATCCGTTCTAGGTCAGCACCCTGAACACTCGCGTATCCATCACCTGTTTTCGCAGTCGGTCATCCACCAGGAACAAATCGATCATACTTCTCTCATTCTTACTTTCTCTAGTATACATATGGATTTTCTTGTGATTAAAACATAGTGTTTGTCTGAAGACCCTTTTCCTTGCATACCGCTAGTATAGCTTGCCAGCATCATTAACTTTTCGCCAAACTTTCCAAGCACCGACTCGTACCCTGGTCGAGCGGTACCAACCCATCCATTCAAATCACCACATACAACAATTCTTTCGTTTCCCTAGCCAAATCTAGAACTTCTCTTATTCTCCCAAAACTCCTCCAGCTCAGCCCTGGACGACGAAGCTACCGGCGCATAAACAGCCAAAAGGAATAACTTCGTCAGTCCCAATTTAAAGCACCCAGAGTAGTCTTGAGTTCACAATCTTATATTCAGTCATAACATCGACCAACCGAGACGACAGCAGCACCCCACTCCTGGCGGGCGCTCTCGCTCTCCGGGACTCGGACCATAGAGCTAACGCCCACCGGGAGCTCTTCAGTACCACTGCCCGCGTTTTGTCTCTGACATACACACGACATCTAATTCTCTTTCTTTCATTATTTCAATCAACTCATTCGTCTTATCTTTCATGTTTTCCTCTAATATTCCACGTGCCAACTCTGCACTCTGTCCTCCACCTTCCGCCGTGTCCGGGCTGTGCGTGACGGTGGCGGTCCCCATCCCCTTTGCATGCATTCCACACAACAGGGGACCAGCTGGTGTGCGTCGCCTTGGGGGACGCCCTAGCCACCTCGTTAGCATGGGTGCGCAGCTGTGTAATTGCAGCCTGAAAGGGCTGGCAGAGAGTCGCGACGTGCACGCTACAATGACCCCTTGTTTATTAAATAAATACTATCATAAAAATAATTATAACCTGTCTAAATATAAAAGTGAAACAATTGAACTATTTATACATGTATTCGTATTGTTCACAGATTCAGCGTTGTCTTTAGCCACATTATTACATTTTGCGAAAGCAAAAGTCAAAACTGAAATTATTAAAACAATTGAACAGAAATAAAAAAAAAACACTGCCAAATAAAAGTAAAACATTATACAGGGTATTTTTGAAACGCTCCCGAAAACGAAGATAGACGACAGTACTAACGATACCTTTGATGATGGGATAGAAAGAAAATCATCTTTTTACAACGTTTTATTAGCTTTATTCACGCTCCATCATGTTAGTGCAGTTAAATGAAACGATATTTCATAAAAAAATCATGAAAATACTTAAACATAAAACCAGCAGTGCTGGTTTTATGCTTAAGTATTAAAACGTTGTGAAAAGATGATTTTCTTTCTATCCCATCATCAAAGGTATCGTTAGTACTATCATCTGTCTTCGTTTTCGGGAGCGTTTCACAAACACCCGGTATTATGTATCAAAACATATATTATATATATGAATATAATATACTCGTATGTGTGATTGCATGAAACACATGAAGTAAGTTACTAAAGCTACAGCTTTTATACTTCCACAACTGGCAAGCTTCCTCATATTTATGAGAGGGTTGTGGAGCTAAGTCCGCTACGTTGCACTAATGCGATTTGATGTATTTACATATCTGAAATATTTTAGACATATAAGTTTCCTTTCCATATTTTCTTTTACCACCGGCACGTGTTAAATCAACATCAAAATTGCAATTAACAACTTCCTTGGTGCCGGCCGGTTTGAACACCACAAACAAATATACAGATTACATAACCAAAGACAGATTAAATGTACAATTTGGCGGCCTTATCGCTACATAGCGATCTCTTCCAAACAACCAAAGGTACAAAGAATAAAACAATGGATACTATATGGGTGGGCAATATAAATACTACAAAAATATAATATCAATACATGCGATATACAGGGTATTTTTTGAAACGCTCCCTGAAAACAGACAGACGACAGTACTAACTATATCTAGATGATGGGTGAAATATAAAATCGATCCTGATGAAAAAAATCATCTTTTCACAACGTTTTATTAGCTTTATTCGCTCCATCGTGTTAGTATAAATCATCTTGTTAAATAAAACGTTAATTTCATTAAAATAAAACATGAAAATACAAACATTAAAGCAGCAATGGAATTTAAAATAAATAAACCATAAAATCAGCTGACTATAGTCAATATCCGCGTCGAAGCCAAACTCAACATCAGGTAAAAGAACGCTGAGCGATAGTGGAGGGTGTGTCTGCGCATGGGTACAGTCGCGTTCTAAGTACTACATGGTACTAGGCTGTTGTTTTATAATATTATAATAGTAATTAATGGTTTTATTAGAATCATAATAGGTACTTTACTAGCTACTTAGAACTTTGGAAGAGGTTGAAATTCAAAATGGATAATGTTTGCTTGAGCATTATTTTTTTATTTCTATCGTAAAATAAAGTAGTTTGTAACAAGAAAACTTAAGCTAAGGGTGACACGCTGTCCATTATACCATTGGAACATGGAACATGGAAGCCAAATGTCGATGGTGTATTGGTGTTACTGGATGCTACTTCATCATATCATCAGAATCATCATCATCAATGCGAATGATAAATGTTTCCGTCATCAGGTTGACCACATGGTAATTTTTTCGGTATTCTTCCTCAATACATTTAACTTTACTGCACAATTTTCCCCATTCACCTTGTATTTACCTTTTCGTTCACTAGTTCCAGTCATAAAACAATAGATATAAATAATTTTTCTTTCCTTCCTTTTAAAACCATCGTCGCGCGTCGTGCAAAAGCTGTGTGTGCGACTGTACATTGGGAAACATCGCTTTTCAAAGCGCGGGAAGAATGAGGAACCAATAGCGTGCGCACAAATACTGGCATTCCCCGTCGCGCCCCTTCGTACCACGCGCTGCCGCCCGCCGACTGTGTGTCACCTCGCGTCAGCGCCAACATATCGAAATTCCCCAATTTACCTACTAAGATTTGTTTGCAAGCGACATAGAATTAGAGGCCAATTACAATAAAACTTGCAAGTAATTTTTAATAGTTTTGACGTACCTCTTTTCAAATCAAAGTATTGGATGGATTAAAAACGGAAAGTCAATAAAAGTAAAGTAAAATAATTATTTTTTTAGATTAATTAACTGTCGATCATAATTGCAATTGATTTTAACTATTAAATTATTCAATACCATTTTATTTCTATTTTCTTGTACAAAATCAAAGATAACCAAACCCAAGTAAGTACGTTTATTAATTTCAATATCATTTTTGTAGTAACGAACTGCTTGTTTCGTCAGGGTACAATTGATTGTCTAATTGTATTAAAAATTACAACTATAACTAAATTCCATATGAAAAGAGTAGTCGTAGGATCATATGGAAACTAAACTTAAAATAAAAGTTAACGTATCACTTAACATTTGACGGTCTGTGGGAATGTTCAAGTGTAGGCTTCACTTTTGGCGGATTAATTATTGATTTTAGTTTTTGAGACAGTTCCGTGTTGACTTTGGACACGCATGCGCAAGCGACAGTTCAATTGTTTTTTTTATTAAATTCTTATTGTTATTATGGTATTACCTACTTGTTATTACGTATTATTATTCTTGTTGTTACGTTTTGTGTTTCTTTTTGTTTTAATAATGCCTAACGCGTACGTTTATAGTGCTCGTGAATACGGCAACATGTTAATGTGCCTTGGAAAGCTCGTGGAATGCTTCGCGTGCATTACAATTTAGAGAATTCCCGACCGCTCGACACCCAGCTGACTCTCGTCTGATAACAGCAGCATTTCAGCAGTGTTGGAAAATCGGCCCATTGCTCCAGTAGCGGCGGGAGGTGGAGAGTCAAGTGTTCCTCCGAGGAGCGCATTTTAGATGTCGTTCGCCGGTATCCGAACCTAGGTACACAGTATCGCTAAATTGTTAAGACGTCGGGATGGAACAAATGTGTCATACTGTTCAGTTCACAAAGTGTTAAAGCGTAACCGAATGCGGCCATGCAAAGTGCACAAAGTGCAAGCTTTAGTTCCGGCGATCACGACCGCCGACAGGTTTCTGCCGTTGGTTATTGGATAACAACAACGTGTGCCTGGTTCCATTGAGCACGTTATCTGGACGGACGAGTCGACATTTACCAGAAACGGCATGTGGAACCGAAGAAATACACACGTATTCAGAGGTTAATGCGCTGTTCGACAAACCGGGCACCAAACCCGATGGTCGGTTAACGTATAGGCAGGTTTATTTAGGGATCGCATACTGGGACCAGTGTTTCTGCCACAGCGACTTAACGGACAGGGATACCTAAACTTTATAAATGAACAGTTGGTTGACATTTTAGACGACCTATCGTTGGATGAATATCGCCGTACATGGTTCCAGCATGATGGTGCACCTCCACATGTCGTGAGGTTCGTCCGTGAGCGCCTTACCAGTGTTTGATGATCGCTGGATTGGCAGACTAGGACCACGCTTGTACCTCGCTCACCAGATCTGACCCCGTTAGACTTCTTTCTGTAAATTGTATGAAAAGGGTTTTTAATCGTGAGTGTGATAGTGCTGACGAAATGCGCCAAAGGATCGTGGATGTTTTCGACAAACTACGTGCGGACTGTGTCGAAGACCACGTGATAACCCTGCATGTGAGACGCAACAGAGCCCACATCTGCCTCGAAATAAATGGAGCACAATTTGAGCCGCATCTCATAAGACCACGGAGGATTTAGAGCGGTAAGCTGTTTCATACTATTTTTTTTAAATAACTTGGTACTGAACTGATCTGAATAATTACATAACTGAATACATCAGAATAATAAACATACCTACGATGAATAAAAACATAACTCTAACTTGTATTAACTTTTCATTTAAGTATTTTTCATGCAGGGAATCGAACCAGTTATTTGGTTTATTTAACCTGTAATTTGAATTAAAGTGGCTACGTGACAAGCACAATGGCAAAATAGTAGAGTTAAGTAGATAAGTTAGGTATTTAGACAAGTGTTGTAAATTATTATGTATTGTGGTACCATCACTGTGTTGCAGGCCGCGCAAATTCGGCGTTCGCGCGTACATTGACCCTAGTCAGCTGATTGTAATTCAGTAATTCCACTGCTGCTTTTATGTTTAAAGTATTTTCATGTTTTATTTTAATAAAATTAACGTTTTATTTAACACGATGATTTATACTAACACGATGGAGCGTGAATAAAGCTAATAAAACGTTGTGAAAAGATGAATTTTTTTTTCATCAGGATCGATTTTATATTTCACATCATCTAAGATATAGTTAGTACTGTCGTCTGTCTTCGCCAGGAGCGTTTCAAAAATACCCTGTATAGACAATAAATATAATAAAATAACATATAAATAACTAATACATGAAATAATATAAATTACTATTACATAATAAAAGATAAAGTAAAGCATATAATATATACATATACATACATATATATGAATATATAAACAAACTTACATATCTACCCAAAAATATATATAATAAATTACAAAATTCCTCAAACAATATTATAAGGCTGATAAATACAATAAATACAAAATCACATAATTTATCCTAACGGTGTCCGAACGATTGAGACAAGTAACGCTCTTTAAGTAGTTGCTTAAAGATTACAATAGATTGTGCTCCACGTATATGCAAAGGTAGGGAATTCCAGAGCTTAATAGACTGGACAGTAAAAGATTTATTAAAAAATTATGTTTGGTGAGTTGGTACCCTTAAAATGAATTTTCTAGAAGAGCGTAGAGGCTTCCCCGGAAGCCCCACAAAATTAAACTTCTCCTTTAGATAGGGAGGAGTAGAAGGATGAAATAATACACAGTACAGAATAGAAAGAATATGCATGTTCCGGCAAAGTCGGATGGGTAACCACTTGAGACGTGAGCGAAATTGGGAAATATAGTCAAAATTGCAAAAATTTAAAAAAAATTGAAGTATCTCAAGCTTATTTAGCTAGTCCTCAGTTATGCCTACATAGCTTGCGTCAGCATAGTCGAGAATTGGAAGGAGAAGAGACTGTGCGAGCATAATTTTTGTAGGAATGGGAAGAAATGATCGAAGGCGACGCAGTGAACAAAGAGCCACAAAGGATTCCTTACTTACCTCATTCAGTTGGCGTATTCAATTTAAGGAATTATCAATACAAATACCAAGATTTTTGACATTGTCAAAGTAAGGGAGTACAACTCCATCGAATACGATAGGTGGTACGGTGAACCAGTGAATTCTTGAGATAAAGCTCTGGCTACCAATAATGATAGCCTGTGACTTTTGGATTGACATTTAGGCCATATTATTTACGCCAATCATGAATAATATTTAGATCGTTATTCAATGTAACGATTGCACTCAACCAAATTCTCAAGAGTTGACTGGGTGTAAATCTGGACATCATCCGCATACATGTGGTAAAGAGTAAAGGTGACAACACGCCACCCTGCGGCACGCCTGCAGTAATATCACACCAAAATAAGTGAGTTTCATCGACATAAATACACTGCACAGTGATAACTTTGAAACCAGTTAATTACTGATGGAGGTATGTAAAGGGAACACAGCAGACTCAACAGTATATCAAAGTCAACAGTATTGAACGCATTACTGAAATACAGCAAGTTCATGACTGTGAGTTGTTTATTATCCATACCCCACCGTATGTCATCAGTAACTTTGATTAAGGTAGTAGCCGTACTATGACCAGGACGGAAACCGGATTGTAAAGAATTTAATAAATTGTGCTTGTTAAGGAAAAGTATCAGCTGCAAGCAAATTAGTTTTTCAAGAACTTTAGAAAGGAAAGGTAATATCGAGATGGGACAGAAATCAAAGAGGTTGATGGGATTAGATCTCTTCGGAAGGGTTATAACATGAGCACTCTTCCAGGCTTGAGGGAATTTAGAGAAAGAGACACATGCATTAAGTAAATAAGTGATAATGGGAGTGATAAAATTAAGGAGAAGTATAATCATATTACGGGTAATGTTGTTGCTACCGACAGCATTTGAGGAGATGGATAATATGATCTTCTTAACATCACATACAGTAAACTGACTAAAAACAAACGGAGGATAATTAGGTCGGGTTATAGAAAGAGAACGAAGTGTTTGCAGGTCATGTTCACTATCAAAAGAGTTAGAAGGATTAGAAAAATGTTGATTTAATAGTTCAACATCAACTCTAGGAGCTGAAGCATTTAGAGATGTTCTACCAACTCCACCTGTTTTAAGAAACTTCCACACCCTAGATGAGTCGCCGTTTTCGACTGATGTATGAATATGGTGTCGTTATGTATCTCTACATAATGTGTTGCAGCGATTCCTGACTTTGGCGTATTTTCTTAAGTTTTCCTCTGTTTCATTCCTCTTAAGCTTTGACAATGCCGCAGTCTTCTTCAAAATTAGACTTTTCAGATCATCAGAGAGCCATGGATCAGGTAAGTGTTTGAGTCTCACATAATGCATTGGCGCGTGAACGTCATAAATATGTGTGAGTAGGGAACAGAAAAGTTCCATTTTATCGTCAATGCATGGTGCTATCTCAATCACTGACCGGTCAATATTATGAGCATCTTCACAAAGTTGGTCAATATCCATTCCTCCAAAATTACGTCGCAGAACTAATTTAGGCTTGATTTTAGGATCGCGTAGTTTATACGAAAGGAAAATTAAATCGTGATAAGAGAATCATCAGGGACTGTCCATGCTTAAAACTAGATTTGAAGATGACACTATTGTCAAGAGGAAGGAGTACTATTAGGAAAGTTATGAGTAGCAGAAAGGGGTAGGATTTGCATATTACACGCTTCAATTATAGACTTAAGTTTTATAGCCCGATTGTCGCCTTTAAGCAAACAGGTGTTAAAGTCACCCATTAAAATAATGTAACTATACGTAGGGACTAGTGATTCTTAAAGAGATTTGAAAGAAGTAAAATAGTTTATAGAAAGAGAGGGACTGTAGAAAACTCCAAGTAGGATTTTATTCTGAGACAGGGAGACCAGGGGATTCCTATTAGTGCGATCGTTTCTAATTAGATGAAACCCAGGCAACCACGTTGCTTTCGTATTGTGAAATTTACATTGTAGATACGTATACAGAAGGAGCCAGATTGTTGCGGTCAAAGGTTATAATTCTGATCAAGCAGCGGTCATGTCAGGTGTTACACAAGGACCCCATTTAAGGTCGTTATTTTTATTAATTTTTGTAAATGATTTGGTTGACGTAATTCAGAGTTACTCCCTACTTTATGCTGACGATATAAAGAAGTGTACTGTGTGACGAGTGACGAGAATGACTGCATTGCATTACAAGACATAAATATAGTTCATGATTGGTGTTCTGCTAATTTTATGCTCTTAAATATTAGTAAGTGCTTAGTTATTATACTAAACACAATCAAATGTATTTTAAGTATAATACCTACTGATAATACCTATAGCCTTGGACGTAAGGAGATTGTTAAGGATTTGGGCGTATATTTCGATTCGAAATTTTCGTCTACAGTAAGATTAGTTTATTTCAGTTATTCCCATAACATTGTATTTTATTGGATTTTACTATGGAGAAATGCTACTGACTTAGAAACTATTTTTGATTCCTAGAAGAGGGCCATAAGAGCCATTTATTACCTAAACTGGAAAGAGTCTCTCAGAGAAAATTAAATAAAAAATTATATATGTTCACACAAAAAAAGCAAAAATAGTTTTATAAATAATATGATAAAAAAGTGATGCATATTGTGTAATCATAAGGAATAAACACAAGCTAGTGTTATTAGTTACTTGACACTACAGAGTCAGTATTTAATTCATTCGCTCCCAGAAATTATAAAAGGTCTCTAATATCAATTTTAAATATTAATATTTATGCATTTTAAAGTTATTATACTATAAACTAATACGTGGTTGATCGTAACCCCTGGGAATGATATGTTGGGTTCGAAGTTTCTTAAATGTGTTTTTACTGTATAATTTTACTTTAAAAAAAGTTCCGCTGGGTTTCTTGCTGGTACTTCCCACGACTGAGTTGTTTTACGAACCAGCGGTAAAAGTAGAAAAATGACTTTGAAAAACTTACCCGTAAGCTATATTATATAAATATAAAATTATTCTATACTATTTTGTTCTATTCCGTTTCATTCCGTTTCAATCCATTCCATTCCGTTCCATTCCTTTCGATTCCATTCTATTCTATTCTATAGATCCATAAAAACCCTCTTAAAAGAACTTACAGCTGATGTGAAACACCTACTTTCCGGGAGGTCTGCAGTCTGTGATCATATTATCCTAGACGGCCCCGCCGTTATATCAGATTTTACAGATCACAAATCCTCGCGAAAAATCATTGATTCCTACCAAGGATGATACGTGAGGCTATTGAAATTAAAAAACATCCCAATTTCAATAAAAACCAAGCTGGGTACTACCACCTGCTTGGGACCCTATCTATATAAATAAATAAAATTGAAGTGTGTGTTTGTAATGTCAAAGTAACAGATTTTTTAATTAATTTAATAATTCCATATGCAAGTATATACGGTACTTATAACAAAAACACAATTTTTTAAATTTTTGTCTGTCTGTCTGTTTGTTTCGGCTAATCTCCGAAACGGTTGGACCGATTTTGACTTGACTTTCACTGGTAGACAGATCATGTTACTTATGTATTTCCCTGTGTCAGCCCACCCCGAGTGCCCATTCGGCAATTAAATACGCCTTGTCTTTAATCTATGTCGTTCAAAGATAAAACGCTGTTTTAATCTTTGTACAACATAGATTAAAGACTAGGTCGTAATGTAACGTTTTCAAACGTTTTCGAATTGAACATTTTCGATTGTTTTAACCGATTTTTGAAATATTTACTTTATTCCATTGCATATATGACTCAAAGTGCAATAACTCGAAGTTTTAAAGTAAAACGTCAAAAATCTGTCAAAATCGTTGTCGATCATCGAAAAGCAGCTGCAAGGAAACTTGGTGTCCTTGCAAGGGTGCGGTGGTACTTCACGCCGGAGCAGCTTCTTACCTTTATAAGCTCGTCGGTCGTGCATGGAATACTGCTGTCACATATGGGATGGTGCTGCAAAATGCCTCCTTGCAGCGTTGGACTCATTGGATGAACATACTAAGAGGCTCATTGGTGACCTTGATTTGGTTGAAACCAACCTTGTCAGCCTCGAGCACAGGCGCAGAGTAGCCAGCCTCTTGGTATTCTATAGGATGCATTTCGGTGGTAGTGCGCAGGAATTATACGCTTTAATTCGTCTCTCCTTTCCACCATCGGACGACCAGGCGGGCGGCGGGTCTTCACCTTGTCGTCGATATTCGCATTAGAACCAAACGGTTTGCTTCGACTTTTGTATTGCGTACAGCAAAGGTGGAATAATTTGCCGGCGTCTATCTTTCCGTCCGAATACAATCTGGGCGTCTTCAAGGCAATGCGTGACGACCGTTTTTCTCCGCGAAGAAAGTTCTATCGTTTTGTTAATTCTTTAGAATTCGAATAATTAGAAGAAGTGAGCGCGAGACGACTTTAGACAAGATGTACGATTATATACTGTGATATAGCAGATGAGAGGTCAGTAAGGCAATGTATACAAAGTTATTTTATTAATATTTAAATCTTATAGGGCTCCTCTTAAAAAGATACTTGTAACGAGTGTGACACGTTACAAGCGAAATTAACTCGTAGCAAAATGCTAAGAAAACAGCCATGGATACAGAACGCGAAGAACATTGCCAAAATAAAATGAAGTCTGACTTTATTCTGGCTACTCAATGTGAAATAGA
Source organism: Parnassius orleans (assembly GCA_029286625.1). Classification (NCBI taxonomy): domain Eukaryota; kingdom Metazoa; phylum Arthropoda; class Insecta; order Lepidoptera; family Papilionidae; genus Parnassius; species Parnassius orleans. Next base: position 153,931 of record JAGSMP010000758.1, on the reverse strand, counting down.
ATGTCTCGTTTGATCTCCAAAAGCATTGACAATGCCTAAGATCCTACGGAATTATTTACTATAAACGACAGCTTTTGTTGTACAATACAGAATTTATTCCACAAGACTAACAGTGATTGCTTTGCTGAATAGAAAGAATGGCTGGTAAAGGTGCCTGGAAGTCGGTTCTTGTCTATTAAAATACTTAGCGAGCATATTTCTGAAGATGTCGAGGAATTAATTTATGGAGCGATTCATGTGAGGACAGAATCGTAACATAAAGATAGTATTAATGTTAAAAGCATTTTCGCATTCTAATCCCACCTTGAAAAAAAAACACAAACATTTTCACCTACCCGAAGACAGATTTTTCCCACATTTAAACGGTAATAAAAATATCCGAGACTATACACTCCCGATTATTATATGCAGGTCAAGAAAAGAACCTGCTTACAGTTGCATTATGGCGAAATCTGATTTTCTGGGAACTTCTAAGGTTGAAAAAATTATTATTAACAGAAACGTGGTATTAATAAAGAATGTATTAATTGGCTACAAACTTGGTAAATATACCTGAAAAGAGACTTACCAAACTCAATTTATTTTAAAACAGATTTCCTTGGTAGTTCTGTAGAAGTAAATATAGGAAGAGCACCTGTTCGTGGCAGACCAGCTATAATCTTGACGGAATATTGAGTTCTTCTGTGGCCATCAGGGAAGCCAGTATCACCAGCGAAACTAGCCGATACTCACTCCATATTACATCTTATTCCACAAGATGCACAGTGTTTTTATAATGGTCTCATATGTGATGTTGCAATAGAAGACGACATAGATGGACATGACACGGTGGATTTTGAAATCCAATTTGATGATAACATCGATTAAATGCTGTCTATATACACTATTTTATATTTTATGTGAATTAAAGCTTTACTACGATAACATAAATACATAGTTTCATTTAAATCAGTAAATCCCTGGGTTGTGGTTCTTTTTTGTATATGAGAATACCTATCAATTAGTAAATGTTAAAAGGAACCACACGCACATTTTCTAAATTATCTAGAAAGTTTAAGGGTATTTAGAAAATGTATATACATACTTAAATAAGTAATTTATCAACAAATTTGAATAAAATAAATAGTAATTTTACCTCATCTAACATAGCTGCACATGTTTTTGTAAATCCTTTCATATATCTCAGAAGTGCGTGTTTGCTGTGTGGTTCCTTTTTGTAAAAATACGGACAATTCTTAGAATAATACATTATTATTCTAAAATCATAAAATATTTAAAAATGAAAAAAGGAACATGGCCGTGATCCAGTGGAAGATATTCATTGTATCGAAAATGTATGCTCTAGTGTTATCATCATTACAAGTCCACCACTGAACATAGGCCTCTCCCAAGGAATGCCACAAGCACGGTCTTGAGCCAAATGGATTCAACGACTACTTGCATCTCTTACCTTATTTGCCAATGGGTACTGGTTGTATTACCGTGTGGTTTACCATATATGGATGGTGTAAGAATATCCACTATCCATATTGTCCGTGGGTGATGTTAGTGGCGACAGACGAAACAAACCAGGAGATGGGATGTGATTTTGCTACTATCCGAAGATAGCAGTATCTTTATCTATCTATCAATCTATAATGGACTCTCCATCCTTGGATATCCTCCCTCCCATAAGGAGAGGCTTATGTCCACAGTGATCTTTACGGGTTGATGAGGAAGAATAAGTAGACCAAACTTTAAATACGTAATAAGGTTTTTCCGTCATTCCATATTCCTCTTCCACATTCCTATCCTCGATCATTTGAAGTTAAGTAATATCCGTTCATGTAAACTGTCAAAATATACTGCATACATTCCACTTAGTTTTATATCAACAGCACCCACCGACCGTGAACTGTCTGTCGGCTTGACAAGGGTCGAGTTGCGGAGTGCTGTATTCATGTATAAAATGACGTGTTGCTATATATTATCGTTTGATTCACTCGCGCTCTTCTTTAAATCAAACACGCAAATGAGGCATGCAGGATTTTGAATTATAACATTATATTTATGTAGTCATAATAATTGAGCCCTTCATAAGTCCTCCTAATGTCAATCAGTTCATAATATAGTTGGGCAATGACTGCCTCGTTGGTATAGTGGTCGTGAACGAGGTAGCTGATCATGAGGTCCTGGCCAAAATTAGTTATTAATTTTTTGGTTTGCCTCGGAAAGCACGTAAAGCCGTTGGTCTTACGCGTGAAATCCCACTGTTCGTGTCGGATAACGTCTCATCGGACTATGACAGTGAGGAAATGGAGAGTTCACTTGAGCTTGCGCATATACATTCTCGGGCACTATAATCCTGTCCTGCGCAGACAGCTTGTCTCTGTTGAGACTGGCATTGTATTGTGGGGACCAACTTCATAAATACTGAAGAATTTTAGTAATTTCAATTTAATCATAGTACTACAATCTATTTGCCATTACGATGCTTCCAATCTTAAGCCTTTCTTTCTCGTCAATTGTCATGTGTAAAGTCTGTTTCACACCTATTCCGGAAGTTGTTAGAAACACTACGTTCAAAGTTAGGAAAAAAATTATCCGACTAAGTAAGTAAACTTTGATTCAGTGGTCAATCGACGGGTCAAACTGGGCTGGGCAGCGTTCGTGGTTACGGTACATCTTTCCGTCACCTATTCCAAAGTCAAAACTTGACAGTACCTTAGCGTGTTTCCAATGACATATAAATATGAGACGTGTTCCTTCACCGTTGGCCATACAAGTTTTAGAAGGACTATACTAGGAAAATCTGCGTGATGTAATTATGAAGATATGTGCAGTACAACTATGGTGACAAACGTATTATAAAGGTTAATCGGCTCAAGTGGCAATGAGCCGTATATATTCGAAGAACCGACAACTGATAGGGAAAAAATTCTTAAGTTGCAGCCTGGTACCGGTAAGGGGTCATTAATTTATTACAGTCCATATCAATTCACTGGTGATCATATGCGTAGCGAAGCCTCCATAGAAACCAGAAGCCAGGCTTGTCCTATCAAACTGCTCAATCAATAATATCAACTAATAAAATAACTCGTAAATTGTTTCAAACTATTTCGTTTCGCGCACCTCTGTTATACACAGGTCATGACCCCGTAGCCTTATTATGTAACGTCAACACGCGGCAAAACTTTATAGTTAAGTAGTAAGGTAGTAAGATTAGTCGTTTCTTTCGCACGCGTGGGCTTTTTACCGGGCTTTCGAGAAGACGATCGCTCCCTTTCTAACCTGTGGCAAAATGTTCTATAGTGAAATATAACTACGATTGTTTATATAGCAATTGGTATGGAGCGCAGAAGCCAGGTTTTCAGTGTGAAATTGTCGAGCGTGGGGGCGTGCAGGCTATACGTTCAAGTTCACTTACATTTCAATGTTTACTCCGTTTACTTTGTGTGTTTACTTGAGCGAATGAATATTGCGAGTAGAATTTATACTTTTAAAGATTTTTAGTAAAAATGGAGGATAACAGTGTTCCTTGTGATTAATTGAAGTGTGTTAAAGTGCTAATCAGCGAGAAAAAGGTAAAATATTTAAACTTTGTTGAGAAAACACAGCTCATATCCACGTCGAAACCTACCTATATAAGAATGGTGTATTTTTATAAAACTGCTAAAAACAACAAAACCATATCTTGGGCTTGCCCTAGTTTGTAGCCCTAGCTTCGCCACTGATCATAGGCCTCCCCTATATAACTCATAGGTATATTTGCCATAGTTTCCATACATAGCAGGCGGATTGGTTCCCATAGTTTTAATTGATTTGCTATCAAAAGATGCTGCCAATCTATTTATTTGTTCTGATTTTCTTACGTCAAGACTACACAGTATGTTAATTATTTTTCTGTCATGGAGGTATCGAAGAATAAATTTAATACCTCCGTTCTTACTTTCTCTCACCTAATGGAGGGAATTAAACTGCAAAATATTCATATCAAATAATAAAATTGCTTTCAATATATGGATTACTGAAATGCGCGATGTGAAAAATGTATATATTGAAATAATAATTTAAAATTATTTTGTAGAAATTGTAGAAATAGAAGCAGAAACTGATTCCGAATAATAAGTCAAATGCTAATGCAATCCTTATTCTAGAGTTTTCTTTCAGAGCTATTGAGTTTTAATTCCTCTCCAGGACTCGGGGGAAATTACTTGTGCAACATTACTGAGTAAAGAAATAATATGAAATAATATAAAACTGAAATTCCTTAAAATTAAAATTGGTTTAAATTTAAAACATAGTTTAAGTTTTTATAATTAGTTTATTGCGCGTTTAATAATTAGTATGATAATAATTTAAAATAAATATTGTGAAACAAGTACAAGTGTTTATCCAAGTGACAACAATCGCAAGTATAAATTATATATCAAATTTAAATACTTAAGCATTTTGGTATTACTTTTGTTTAAACTAGACTCCTAGTATTCTTACCATTAGGTTTTAGTACTACTAGGTGGCAGGACTCCTTTTCTGCCTAGGAGTGTGTCTGGGTAAATAACCACCCTTTTACCTGTTACTATACCATCAAATAGCAGTCCCTGTACTAGTGTATTCTGGTCTGAAGGCTGTAGAGAGCCAGTATTATCACACGCTGTGAGGCATTTCAGGTGACAACGCGTCTGTAGCCTTCTTTGTTTGAAGTTGGTTGCAGGTGTCCATGGACTACAGTAGCCACTCACCATCAGGTGTACGGTAAGTTCGTTTGTAGTGTCGTGTAAAAAAACCTTAATAGCACATTAGGGCTAAGCAATCACCGTAAATTACATAAAACGCGAGCAACCCGGCTTCGAACCAATGAAGTTGTCAATTGCAATATCAGGTTATATCTCAGTCCTCAGAGTGATATCGCTACACTAGGAAAGACACATCTCCGTCAATAATACCGGTAGAAATAGACTCTGCGATGGCTGACTGCTAAGAAAAAATTCTTAGAAAAATATAAATATTAATTGAAGCGAAATTCAAGAGTTATGAAGAACAAAGCGTATTATTGTTTGCCGCTTATTTTAATTGCTTCTATTGATTGAAATGGATAGGGATCAAATAGAAAGTTTGGTTGTTCAGGGGAGTTTTAGAGGTCAGGTTTCAGATCGTCTAATATTACATTTATTTAAAATTTCCGAGTAATGATTGCTAGTCGCTTACGTTACTTATATTTACGTATCTGAAGTTACGTATCAAACTTTACGATTTATTATAAGACTAGCTGTTCCCCGTGACTTCGCCCGCGTGGAATTTATTGCGATTGGATTTCATGGGTTTTAATTTTTTTGCGCGGAATCCTAATTCTTTTCCTAAAACAAAGTTAACCTAAGTTACTCCTTATAATATCAGCTATCTGCCAGTAAAAGTCCTATCTAATTCGGTTCACAGGTTTTTACGTGATGCGTGTTCAGACAGACGTCGTGTTAGAGTTTTATTATAGTACTAGCTGACTTCGCCCGCGTGGAATTTATTGCGATTGGATTTCATGGGTTTTAATTTTTTTTGCGTGGAACCCTAATTTTTTTCCTAAAATAAAAGTAGCCTAAGTTACACCTTATAACATTAGCTATCTGCCAGTGAAAGTCCTATCTAAATCGGTTCACAGGTTTTTGCGTGATGCGTGTTCAGACAGACGTTGTGTCATAGTTTCATTATAGTACAGATAGATGTACCAATGTTCGCCTTGTGGTGGCACTGCGCTGTTTAACCACAAGTCCTTTGCGTTTCTCGTAGCCAGGAAGATTTGTCATTATCGCCATTTTTAGTCAATATTTAAAATCGTGGACAAGCTTATTTATAGACCTAAAGGATATAAGGGAGCACACAGTCTATCAGACGGTAAGTGAATTCTCAGGGTTTTATATACCTCTATCATAAACTAACAACCTAAATGCAGATGCGTTGTCATCCCTGAGGACTGAAATGGACTAATGTCTCAAGACCGAATTCGTCACCGCGGCCAGACTCAACGGAGATCAGCCATCTGCAGGACAGGTTTATGGTGCAAGAGTGAGCGCAAACACAGGTGCACTAGAGGTGCGTCGTTAACAACGTAGTAAAGATTGTGAGTGTGTCGACGAGGGTTGCGTACTGCCACACTCAGGTTTTACACCATACCTCGGCACATCCCGATGAGGAGGTGGAGGAAATATGAGGATATCCTAAAAGCCGTGCATTCCTCCAAAACCCACTATACGGTGTTAATTGGAGACTTCAACAAAACTAGGCACAAGACAGACGGCGAGCTGAGAAATTTGGAATAGAACGCTTGAGACGGGGCCAGCTGGCCCATAATGGAGAAAGAGGGACTCTTTATGATGAACTCTTTCTTTTAGAAGCGGCCCCACAGGAAGTGGACATGGTCCCGACCAGGACTGTTCGACAAAAAATGAGATTGACTTCATTATGAAGACTAGACAGCAACTGTTTAGTGATGTGTCAGTGATCGCGAGGGTGAAAACTGGTAGCGATCACCGACTGGTAAGAGGCACACTGAACCTAAACGTTAAGTTGGAGAGGTGTCGTCTAATGAAGTCAACGCTCCGTCCCCCTCGTGTTCTAATCCAGGGTCCCAAAACCTTTCAGCTCGAGTTACAAAACCGTTTTCAGTGCCTAGAAGATCGCAATTCAGTGGACGATATGAATCACAAGCTCGTGGAAACTGTCCATGTGGTCGGAGCTAAGTTTTGCAAAAATCCGCCGCAGAAAAACAGAAAAACTCTCCGATCACACTCTAAATCTCATGACTGTTAGACAGGAAATGAAGATACAGTCTTCAACAGATTTGACAGCATAGAGGCAACTGAACATACAGATCTCCAAATGTATGCGGCGGGACTTACGAAACTTTTATAATGCTTGTATTGAAGAAGCGATCGAGCGGAACCAGGGCTCCAAAGTCTTTGCCAGAGATCTGTCTCCCAGAAAGAGCCAACTGTCGAAGCTGAAGACCGAATGTGGCAGCATCGTTTCTGGGACATCTGAGATTTTGAGTGAGATTGATAGGTTCTATGGGCAGCTGTACACGTCATCGTTGGAGTCCCTCACTTTCATAGTCAGTTGTGACAGCAATCCGACGCGATGGTAGGGAGATCAGGTGTAAGACCAACGACTTTACGTGCTTTCCGAGGCACTGGGATGAAACATCGCCAACTTTCTTAGTCCAGGCTGGTACTGAGAATTTCTTGACAGAAAAACCCAATAACTTGTTTTTGGCCAGACCCGGAATTCGAACCCGGGACTTCTTGAACAGCAGTTACGCTTAAGAAACTATACGCAACGACATAGTAATTGTATCAAGTATAGTTATAGTTTTCTTAGTCTTCATTGCTGGTCGTATAAAAAGCTCAGAGTTACTCAGCGTGCGATAGAAAGAGTTATATATACTCGTAATTTCTCTGTGGGATAAAGTCTATAACGAGGATATCTGCAGAAGAAAAACAACAGCTATGTTTTTGTTTTCTTTGTAGTTTGAATTTCATTTTATTATGCATTTTGTTGTGTGTGACGAGTAAATCATTTATTTATTCATTCAACTAGAGTAACTGACATAGCCCGGAAAGTGAATAGGCCTGTCATATAGCTCGAAAAACTGTCAACCGATGAAAAGAACGTTTCTCGATTGGTAGCCTCGTACTGGAAAACGCAGTGTTCGATTACCTCCCACTAGATGGAGTGATGACCTGGTGAAGCACGTAGCTAGTATTTGAATGCAGGTGGCTCAGGACCGTACTTTATGGCAATCTATGGGGTGGCCTATTTTCAGCCATGGACTTGTGTTGTGCCGTAGTGATAGTGAAGTCTAAAATACATTACTGTCCAAACGCTCATTCCTTTTGTGTATTTGGGAGTATTTTTGGCGTAATTAAAAAGTTATTGTTTAACTACTAGCGTTTTTTAAGTTACAAAGCGTCATCGTTTCCATTACAGCCTATTATAGTTCACTGCTGAACATAGGCCTCCCCATGATTGCTTCATAAATTTAGCCATATTTTACGCTTGTGGCGGGTTGACAACCGCAGTTTTTTTTATTATTTTCAGTTATTCTTAGGAAGATGCTGCTGGCCATCAGGTAAATTACAAAGCGTAAGCTTGTAAAATTAATTGTTTGATCTTAAAAATCTATATTTTGTTGGACAGTTGGTGATATTTAATTATTTTCCGTGGTAGAGCTACACTGCAGCCGGTAAACTTTATTTTTTTATAGGCTTTAATGAAAAAATCGATGAATGAGTATAAGAATTTTATACAAGTATAATAAATAAATAAAATTAAAGTGTTTTATTTGCATGCTTTTACGACATAAATAACCATTATTAAGTTTTTTTATCTGTTTATCTGTCTGTCTGTCCGGGCTAATCTTCGGAATGACTGCACCGATTGTGATGAAACTTTACGAACAGATGAAACAATGCCAGAAATGCCGCAATAATCTCTCATAAAATTGACATTACGATCCTATCATCGACAAATTCAGGGCGGGTAGCTAATTTTACCAATAAAGATCACTACTCACTATAAAGGCTGATCTGATCTGTATCTTGTTGCGTGTACATAAATAAATAAAAATTAAAAAAGATCATCCGAATTATCTGAAGATGAACGTATTGTTAGTGTTTTCTGATGTTCTTTTGTTTATTTTTATCACAAATACACATTTACAACTGTAAAAGCCAGCGGAGAACATCGAGGGAGGAAATTCAATTTCCTAAAGCTAAAAGCATCGTTAGTTCAAGTTGTCGTATTTAATAATAGTACAGTAACAAAGATCTTACAGCTACATAATCTTTGTAAATATTTCTATCTACGCAATGGTAGTAAAAGATCTTATATTATAGGTATAGAGGAATAGAAAGACGGATAAATATAAGCTGGAAGAAATACTGGAGCACATTACGAGGATGCACGAAGAAAGATGAACCAAAATAGTCAAGTTTTGGCGTGGTCCATTGGAAACCAGAAGGCCCGGCAGGCCTAAAGTAAGGTGGAGTGACGACATCGTTAAAAAAGAAAAGAAATGGATAGTAGAGGCGAAGGACAGAGAAAAAAACCAAATAAAAGTGCATGTCATTTAAATATTTCTTTTGATGCTTAGTTATATGAAAATAATTAGTTTAGTTTTTAGATAAATGTTTTTCTTTTTACTATTGTTTGGTTATGGAAATAAAAGTCTTATTATTATTATTATATTATTATAATGAAATAAAAAGCAGTAGAACTTTTATAATTGCGATATTATGTAACATAAAGTAATTAGTATTTTTACCGCTCCACTGCTCTCGCTGTCTTTAGTGCGACTGCTTATCATGTGTAGGTTCGGGTTCCGAATCCCGGGTCGTGCCAAAATCAGTAATTGGATTCTTTTCAAGAAATTATCAGTCAGAAATATAATTATTTATATAATTTCAAATAATCAAAATGAAACGGTAGTATAGAGTAGAAGTTGTATGTACTTGAAAACTAAAATTAAAAAATATATTTAAAAAAATTATGACGCCCCCTTTAGTGCAGTGGCTAAGGCTTTGGGTACATCACTGCGAGTAGTGGGTTTGAATCCCGCACGGAACAAGTATTGGTATGGTCTACACATAATTGTTCCGAGTCTGGATGTGTACTGTGTATCCTTGTGTCTCCAAGAGACAAAATAATCCTAGTGTGAGGGGTAGAGATTCAAAACATATTTACAAACATAAACAACATATATACTACTGTTAACATAACAGCCTATCAAAAGTCCACACAGGGGATATTTGATAGTTACCACCTTTGGACATGCGGGTTGGTAAACGCAGTTTTTTATTTCTTATTAATTATTAGAAAGACGCTGTTGCCCATCTCTTTGCTTGTTTCCCTCTGTCGCTTCTTACGACAGCAACGGGCCGATATGAATTAGTGGATATTCTTACACCGCCACTGACCATGACCGTGTTCATTACGTATAGTGGCGGATATCACACGTATAATATTACGTACTCCAAAATCTGAAAATAAACTAAGCATAACTTGGAAACCAACGAGAAGTTTAACAATTTCACTACGCTATCTTGCACTTCAAGTTTTAATGCATATTTTAACCGTGAGAGGAAACATGCTGCGTATATTAATTTAGTCAAAAATTCAAGGACTATGGAGCACAAGTTTCCCGTTTATTTGTATCCTAATTACATCCCCAGCTTATTTACATTTAAAGTTCCGAAAATTTAAAAAAAAGGAGAAAAAGTTTAGTTATTGTGGCTTCGGAACAGTCCCGATATAATATCCTTTTCCTAAGTATTTTCTATCCTCCCGCCTCCCCTATATACGCACTACTTAAGAATGGTGCGCCACCTATCGCCAAGAAAAATAAAAAGCAAGATGGCAGCGTACGCATAAACCGTGTTCGTTACCGCTCGTTTAAAATACTCAATAAATAAAGTTGTAAGACTATTGTGCAATTGCTCGTGTCCATATACATTCGAAGTGCAGTGTGGTGTCTGTGTATACACTAGAACTTCAGCATAAATATTTAGACTTCACCATAACCAATAGAAGTTCTCCAATCTTGTGAGTATCCTTGCCTTATCTACGCTAAAGCTATTTTCGTTTACTTCCCGGTTGGGATCATCGGGCTGGCCAGCCCTTGGTCTGGTTGTTCTCTGGTTACCAAAACCACCCACGAAACACTTTGCAAAACATTCAAGCCGTGACGTTAGTTGTTTAAAAAACTATTTATATTATTTTTAACGTGGTTGTGCCATGCTGCAGCTACATTATGGTTACATAACGAATGGGTCGGCTCGACCGGGGAAGGCCGCTTTCAAAGAATACTAGCTAAAAATAGTTGCTTAATGCTGCTAAAGAAACTTATGAAATGATCTAGGTTTTTGCATCTCTCTCTGTACCTACCGTAAAACTCGATTGCTGCGCACATTGCTATTTGAGCTCTTCATATATTTTAATGCGATGTAAAATTTCAACATACATTTATTTTCCTTACGATGAGCCACGGTGCAGCTATAATATAGCAACAGCATTTAATATTTCAGCTTGACCGGGAAAAGACTACACTCTCACAGAATACCAGCGTAAAATAGCAACTTAATGCTGTTGTTTAGTATGGTGAGTGTAGCGAACCGGTGGCCTATCAGGAGTGATAACACATCTACATACATATAGGCCACAGCATCAACTTACCATCACATGGAATTTCTGTTTGATTTTTAACCCTATTATATTAAAAAAAAATATTTATTTATTTATTTAATCTTGTTTGTTGACACCTTAACAACAAGGGTAACAAAGGGCGAACTTAATGCCTAACGGCATTCTCTGCCAGTCAACCCGTGGAGTGACGAGATTTTGTGGCAGGTGCAAATACATATATATATACATACATACTAAGATATACATATAATATACAAAACTTTACATATGGTGTATGTAAATATATGAACAAAGATGTATCATACATAGATATAATATATACGTTACATATAATAATAAAATACATATATTGAAATTGCAAATAATAAAACATCTAAATGTATCAAAATATATCATCATCATTCTTAACATAAACATCGCTTCGTTTCAAAAGCCATGTATAACTTTTAAAACAGTCCTTACTTGGCGCTCTTATGTTTTCAGGCAAGGAGTTCCAGAGTAGTGTTGCCTGAATAGTAAGGAATTGTTGGTGAATCCAGTGAAATGAGATGGAATACTGATCTTATGATTAGATGAGGGAGCGAAGAACCTTATCATGAGTTGAAAAGAGATATTGGAATTTGTCCTTGAGATATGTTGGAAGTTGGATTATTCAAAATTGAGAAAAGAACAAGCAGAATTAGAGTATCGTCTTTGTCGGATAGTAAGCCATTTCAGGCGTTCACGATAATGAGAGATGTGATCATATTTTCGGAGACTAAATATATATCTAATACAGTTATTGAGAAGACGCTCTCTAGCTTGTTAAGAAGATTTTGATTCAAATCTGGGTAGCACACATCTGCGTAATCAATTAAGGGCATTATAAGTGTTTGCGCAAGTGTTAGCTAGTCTTAATTGGAAGAAAGTTCTTCAGGCGATAGAGGATCGTAAGGTGGCAGACTTTGCGGCTAATTTCAGTGACATACGTACACCAGTTCATTGTGTTATCCATATACACCAAGATTTTTACAGAGGAAGAGAACGGTATCAGTATATCACCGTAATAGACAGCGTAGGCTTGCCACATCAATTTTGGACAACATTCTCGAGCTACCTACGATTATAGCTTGACACTTCGTTGGATTAACTGATATTCAAAACGCCTAGACCATTCTTTTACAGATTCCAAGTTCAGATTGATCATTCTTATAGCGTCATGGAGCTCTTCAATAGATGAGTGCAAGTAAATTTGGTCGTCAGCATATAGATGGTACGAACAGTTCAGAATAGATGTGATGAAGTTCAAAAAACTGAAATTAATGGAGAAAGTATGCCGCCTTGCAGAGACGCCAGCATCAAGACTAGCCCACTTGGAACTCTTCTGTCCCAAATGAACAGACTGACGCCCGCGAAGATATGAAGAAACCAATCCAAGACTGAGGTGCGAATCTTAAATAGGACAGGATAGATAAAAGGATATCATGGTCCTGCGTTAAAAGCATTAGAAAAGTCAACAAGCACCATTACAGTAACTTTCTTCTTTCCTTGTCTGATGTCTTTCGTAATTTTGAGTAATGCTGTAGTGGTGCTGTGACCGAGACGAAACCCACACTGATAATCGCTGAGTAGATTATTTTTAAATACAAAATTGGAGACTTGCTTATTATACAGGACGAAGGTGATTAGGTAATGTGGGATTCGATATTTTGGGAATAGAGCATATGAAAGCCTTTTTCCAGACATTTGGGTACTGACCTGAATCCAGTGAAAAGTTATATATTGACTATCATAGTTCCACTGATTTCATCACAACCCACAGCCTTAGATTTAATGGTTATAACAATTTTTTAATGTCATCTTGGTGAACTGGAGAAAATTGAAAAGAAGGAATTTGAGGAGATTGGATAGAAGCTAAATAGGCTATCGTTTGAGATCGTACAGTAGTGTCCATAACAGGAGCAGAAGCAAAGTGGAATTTAATGTCATCACAAGACACCCACGCTCCATCTGACCCGCCAATTGACCTAAGAAACTTCCAGACATTAGCTGGCAAAAGAATTAATTATATTATTTTGGATATAACGGCGTTTGGCGTTATACCATCTGATTGCATCTGTTCTAGCTTTCTTAAAACATATCAATTTTCTTCCGTACGCTCTCTTTTGAAACGCTGAAAAGCCCTGTTCCGCCTTGTCATCGCCATCCAGACTCCCTCAATCATCCAAGGAGAAGGTTGATGTTTAAGTCTAACTGCATTACAGGAGCATGGGTGTTATATAAACTAATTATTTTATTATTAAGATGGATAACATATCATCGACAGTCGTTGATAATTTTAATCGATCAAAATTTAAATTAGAAGCATCACTTTTAGTTTATCCAAATTCATTTTAGAAAAAGTTGCGCAAGTGAATAAATGTAGGCAACAATTTAGATTTTAGCTTGTATGCAACATAAATGAGGTCGTGACGAGAATCCTGGCGGAACACTGACCATGTGATATCACATGATCAGGAGAAGTCAATAAGGTCAATCAAAGAGTCCTTGAATCGAAATTATGATGTGTTGCCCTGAAGGAAGAATGTGGAGATTGACTGACTCAATGATTGTACGAAGTTTTTGGGAACGGTTAGAATTTATCAAAGGTCGGTGTTAAAATCACCCATGATTATGCAGTGTACACTCAGAACAATTTGTCGAGAGCCGATTCTAAAGTGGCGAATAGTCAATGGAAGGAGGACAATACACTACTTCAAGAATCACCGTTACGCCTCTGACACTGACTTTTAAGAACAAGAACCCGGAGAACCTGAATAAAGGAAGGTGAAGGTAAAATATTTTATACGAAAATGACGAGTGTGTAAATGGCAACACCGCCTACCCTTTTACCAACACGGTCATTTCTAATTAGTACAAAACCCGGAAGTGGATAGAACGTCGTGAGTGAAGACTTGGCTTCAGCCAACTTTCGGAGATTAGAATAGCTTATCAAGTTCGAGTTAAAAGACGCTTCAAGCTCAGAAAAGTGACTCGGAATACTTTGAGCGTTAATATGACAGATGTTAAAAGATTTATTGTTAGATTGAAAAGTGTCTTTTAACTGTGTATATAAGGTATTAGAAATGTTTATAGAATCGTTACACGATAAGAATGAAGAATCAGAACTGTTAAATGAATGAAATGAATCGGTATCTGACATTATTATATGCAATAGATTAATAAATAATTTATATCATATACATATATTTATATATAGATAAAATTTTAAATAAATTTGTAAAAAATGTATCGCAAACAAATAATTGTTCTAGTGTTCATTCATTATTCAGAGAGAAAACAAATAAATATGTTTGTATGGAATAAACACCGTACGTGTATCCTCTTGAGTTTTGAAATTGATTGACAAGCGGGCAGCGTTAGGTACGCTTTTATGTACCGTGACCTGAGTGACAACCACTCAAAGTCACATATTATCAGATATCAATTACCCACCTGAGTTTTCTAATACCGTAAAATAATGATTGATAAAACGAAGTTCTCTGTCTATTGTTTTTAAAATTGATGTGAACTTACAGTCCACTTTCGTGATTGGCTACTGCAGTCAATGGACATCTTTTTTTTTATAGAAGAGGGGGCAAACGAGCATGCGGCTCACCTGATCCCTAAGTCGTATCGGTCCGGAAAAATCGCCCGTGGTAAACAATTCCACAGAGAAGTTGTACGAGGAAGAAAACTCCCAGTAAAACGCACAGTCGTGGACCGCCAAGCATCCAGATGGTGAGGATTGTATCGTGAATTATGACGCGATGTGCGTTCGTGAAATTTGGCGGCTGGAATTAATCCGAACAATTTCTCAGAGCACTCCCAGTGCCGAGCCGCTCATAAAGAACTCGGTCGTCAACGATTTGAACCGCTCTGCGCTGGATGCGATGAAGGGGAAGGAGCTGGTACTGGGGTGCCCCGGCCCAGAGATGAGAACAGTATTCCACGTGAAGCCGAACCTGCGCTTTGTAAAGTTGCAAGTGATGTGCCGGCATGAAATACTGTCTCGCTCTGCTAAGCACGCCAAGCTTTCATCTGCAGCCAACTTCAAACAACGAAGGCTACAGACGTCGTCACCTCTGAGGACTAAGATGGAATGCCTCACAGCCTGTCATTATACTGGCTCTCTATCCTTTCGACCTGAACACAGCAGTGCTGTTTAGCGTCTGAAATAGGTAAGAGGATGGTATCTGCCCAGACGGACTCCTAGGCAGGAAAGGAGTCCTACCACCCAGTGCTATATATCACATATGAACCTATACAGATTTTAGTATTAAATTTTTATATATACAATGAAGAGAGTAGGGTAGTATTGGGGTTTCTGCATCACTCGTCCGTTCGCGATGCAGTTCGCCGCAATATTACACTAAACAGCTCTATATTTCCAGATACGATGCACGACGGTGTGGGATTCAATAATCTGATTCTCGCTGAGATAGTTGGTTACTCTAAAACACGTATGGACAAAGCGATCATTATTGTTATTGTATTTGATCTCGATCGATTCGTAACTATTATAGTATTGAGTGTGTTAGCATTTAGGTATTACATATTATTATTAATTATAGGACGACAGGGAGATTTCCTTTATATTGGTCAATTGGTTTTCTAGAAGCGATCGCTACTTGCAGCCGTTTTTAATATCCTATCTATTCTTGGACTTGCGTACTAGAGATGGATATTTGACACATTTTATATGTCTGAACTTAGCTTATGTCAAATATTTTATTTCCTGCAGCCAAATCCAGCGATAGAAAGGTTTTTTGATAGGTAAAATTATACAATAGTATCGTTTTGCAATAAAAGTGGTTCACAATAAAGGAATTTTGCAATGTAGGTAGGTAGGTACCTAAATACAAGTATGTTATTACATAGGTACCAACTATACTGAAAGGCATAAAATACTTATGTAACTTATTTAAACAGTAAATGCATATAAAAAAAATATTTTACTTAAATCATGCATCGATGAGCATAGAAAAGTTTTCATTTCAAACTTTCAGAAAATCAAAAATGGATTTTAAGTTAACCTGTAGGAGCCTGTTGTATACTAGATAGCTCAAATGTATTTGGTTATGAAGTTCAAACTAGGAAACCATCATAAATTGAGCCATCATATTTTTTTCTTTCAAAATTAAACTTTTTAATGAATAATGTTTTATCTGGTTATCTAATCACAATAAAAGTAATACTTGTAGTAGTTAAAAAAATGTAAATACACCTTAAAAGAAAATCAGAAGTTAGATTGCTCAAAGTTTATCGGTTTTTATAACACAAAAAACAGTAACACCAATATAATAAGAACCCTCATAAGAATACAACTTCCTTAACCTTCGGCATACAACGTGGGTATTTTTACAGCTCAGAAAAATACGACTTGTAGTAATAATCAGCAATAACATTGAAATTCAGTAGCTGGGCGTTAAAATTGCCGCGTCGACTCGTGACCTTGGATCAGTGTGTGCGGAACGCGCTCGTGTGCACGCGCGTATAGCGGGTCCCGTGTTTTAACCCCACGTTGTATGGGACAGTGCTGAAAGGTATGTATGCAGTTTTATGTTTCTTTGTTATTTTCAACCTTATTTTGGTTATATTTATGTAGTTTGTGTTTTGTTACAGTTAGAGTTTAATTAAGATGGCAAATAGGATGCAAGATGATGATATTGCGGCGGCTTTACTTGAAGAAAATGTGTCAAGAAGACGATGAAAACTATCCCTCCGACAGTGATCATAATTCCGATCACATCAGCGAGGCGTCTGAATCTGATAGTGATACGGACATGGAAGACCCTGAACCTGTAGAAGAAACGCCTCTACCGCTACCATTTTATACAGGCAAAGATGGCAAAACCAAGTGGTACAAAACGCCACCACGGACCAATGTTCGAACAAGGTCTGAACATAATTACGCATTGCCTGGGTGTAAACCTACTGTTCGTGACAAAAACACACTTGGAATGCTGAATATTTTTTACAGAAGAACTTGTTGACATTGTTTTGAAGTATACTAACCAAAGATTTGTTTGAGATTGGAAAACTCTGAGCCTAATCCGTCAACCAAAGAAACGAACAGAGAAGAGCTAAAAGCTGTTTTCGGATTATTGATACTGGCAGGTTTATATAAATCTAACAGACAAAGTATTATAGATTTATGGGCTAATGATGGCACTGGTATCGAAATATTTAAAATACTATGACTAGACAGAGTTACGTTCTTGGTAAATAACTGAGATTTGATGACGCATCAACGCGTACAGAAAGAGCTGCTATGGATCGTTTGGCACCAATAAGAGACGTATTTGAAGTTTTCGTCAAAACTGTCAGGATGCCTATACACCGTTTTAGTACTTGACTATCGACGAAGAACATTCCTTCTAAACCAGCTAAGTATGGGTTAAAATTTATGCACTAGTGGATGCAAAAACATTTTATACAATGAACCAAAATTACTGTGGTAAACAGCCTGACAGTAGCCATTACGTGCAGTGAGTAACAAACCATTCGATGTTGTCCGTTTAGTTAGATGTGTGTCGGGATCTGGAAGAAATATAACGATGGATAATTTTTATGAGCTTCGAAACTGCAAAATTTACTTAAAACCACAAATTGACTGCTGTTGGTACCCTACGGTCAAACAAGGCGTGCCTTCACCCAATTCAAAGCCAGACGTGAAGAAAAATCGTCGATATTTGGTTTTCAAAAGACATAACCATTGTGTCTTATATACCTAAACCACGAAAGTGTTATGTACATATGTCTCATTGCACCATGATAATGAAATAGATCCAGAAAGCGGAACCCAAAGAAAACCATCTATTATAACGTTTTACAACTCGACAAAAGTGGAGTCGATGTAGTTGACATTTCAAGAACATACGATGTTTCCTGCAACAGTAAACGCTGGCCACCGCTGTTTTCTCCGCTGAATCATGCAAATATAAATTCTTTATAGTACATATGTTCAACAACGAGATTGAGAGAAAGAAAAGCAATATAAGGAGGAACTTTATCAAGCAATTGGGACTTTCATTAGGAAGATCATCTAAGAAAAGAAAACACAATCCTCATTCCTCGAGATATTAGAAAACGTGTGCACCAAATTTTGGATGAAGAGGTTCGGTCCGCCACAAAAGCAACCAAGGAAGTCGCAAAGGTGTTCTTTTGTCCAAGAAATAAAGATAGGAAGACGTTGAACGGTTGTTTCAAATGCAATGTTGCATATGTAATGAACACGCAAATCTGATGTGCCAAAATTGTACTGATTTAGATAACGAATGATCTCGCTAGAATAGAGAAACTTAGTTATTTCTATATTTTTTATAATGTTACATATTTCTAGTTTTATAATATTGGCTTAGACTAAAAGCTCTTATTAATATAAAAGACCCACGTGTTTTTTTAGATATAAGGAAAATTCGTTCAATTTTAGGAGAACTTTTGTATTTTGTGTTCTTTTTTATAATTAAAGTTTATTTTCTTAATTATTTTGCGTTTTAATTATTACTTTATAACTAATTAAGCCAAAAACCCTATCTAAGCCGTTGTATTTGAATAATACCCTTAATACATAGTATATTTACTAAGTTATTTTAACCCCACGTTGTACGGGTAAGGTTTTTTTCACCTTGTATGCCGAAGGTTAAACGAATTTCATCTCAATTATCCCCCGACGGACTGGCGGCTGCTGTGTAAGCCGTGTCATATTATTAGGTTAAGGTGAAGACACAAATTGAATTTTTAGTTAATGGATTTTAGACTTTATATAGAGCATTCATAGGAATGGTAAATAAATGACTTAACGAAAATAATAATTAGTTTTGGCTAAAGTAATATTGTAGTGGGCTTTAGAATTTGCCATATAAGGAGAGAGCTAGAAAGCGCTGCAAGTCATTCCTAATTTTCTTTTTAATTGAAGTGACGTGACCGTGTTCATCAAACCTGTAAGTATGTACGTGTCTTTGTTATTATTTTTATTCTTTTTATCGAGTTCATACTATATAATCTAATATATAAAATTCTCGTGTCACGGTGTTAGTGGTCAAACTCCTCCGAAACGGCTGGACCTATTTTTATGAAACTTTGTTTGTATATTTGGTAGGTATGAGTGGCAGCCTCGTACCGGCAGGCGAAGTGTAGGGCGTCCCGCCACTAGATGGAGTGACGACCTGGTAAGACATGCAGGAAGTCAATGGATGCAGGTAGCTCGGGACCGTGCATTGTGGCATTCCGTGGGGGAGGCCTATGTTCAGCAGTGGACTTGTGAAGGGCTGTAATGATGATGAGGATGATGATGATGAGAATAGGTTTTAAAGTATATTTCATACCGCTGGGGTGATAAGGGTGTCCGTCCCTATCCAGATTTTTTTCTATATTTTTTTTGACGGAAAATTTTATTTTTATTTTTTATAGATTTAGCATAAAAAATACACATTACCCTAAATTTTCACTTTTCAATTTTCAAAATTTAAATCGTGCTTTTTGTTCTTTTGTATGAAAAATATCCAAATCATTCACTACAAGTAATCTATATGGCGGAACAACGTTCGCTGGGTCAGCTAGTTATGTATACAAATATGTAATACAATAATATGTGTACGAGTGATCTATGACCTGTTATATTGACTATAGAATCACTGATTTCAGGACGTCGACTAGCAAAATTGTCAACCCATTTGACTCGGATGATGGTAGTACTCTCATTACAAAATCCAAACCAAAGAAAACGCTGAAAAAGTCTTGTGGAGATAATAATATTAAGAAGAGGAAAGTCGTTCTGGATTCAGATAGCGAATCGGAAGCCTGAGTAAAAAGAAAAGACTTAAGAGGTCTTCGTTTGCATTTGATAGAGGTAAGTTCAATTTAAATTTATGAATACAATTGCCGCATTGTTCAGTGACCCAAATTGCCAAGCTGAGGTTGTGGTTCTGAGTCCCGGTCGATGGAGATATTTATTTCACAGATAAATATTTGTACTCAGGTCATAGATCTTTATCGTTTTTATTTTATTCTTGTCATTATTTAACCAATTTTAATTTATTCATATTAGTAATTGGTGCTTTGAAAAAACTTTTGTTTTTGAGTATTATCATCGAGATCGTCATTACCAACATTTTAATTCTTACCGATATCAAACAGCACTATAATATTTTTTTAGTTTATAAGTATTATGTGCCTATTTTTCTATACAATACTAACATTAATATTTGAAATAATTACAGGGAGATAACGAGTTGCAAGAACCCATTACAGCGACGGCGCTGAGAAGTTTTTTATCGCGGCGCGCGGGTTCGGGCTATACGCTGCAGAGGGCAGATCCTACGAAGACGGGCGACTACTACGTAGAACTGCGTGTGTACAACACTAAAGAAGCCGAAAAGCTTGGCTCCGATCGGTGCAAGCGTTCGCTCGTCGTTTTATACCCATGTAATGTTTTCTAAACTTTGTTTAGGCACCTATAATAAAGTAATTGCGCTCATAAAAGCTTAGTATTAAATGTTATTGACTTGAAGCACATTATTTACTTAACTTTATATCTTTTCCATACAGCAAAGAAAAAATAAGAATTAAAATCTGAATCTAAAAAAACAAAAAGCCAGATATTGAAAGTTTCATTTTAAAATACACGAAGGAAGTAATTATTTTCAAAAATTGCATTTATTTTTCCTTGCAGCAGCGAAAAATTAATAACTAAAATTTGAATCTAAAAACAAAAAGCCAGAAACTGAAAGTTAGATTTTGAAATACCTGGATAAAGTAATTATAATTTAAAGTTGCTTATCATTTTATTATATTATTGCGCGATATACCATATTATTTTCAAAACTGTGTCTCTCTTTACAGCAACGAAAAATTAAAAACTAAAATCTGAATCTAATAGAACAAAAAAAGCTGGATTGAAACTTAAATTTTGAAATACCGAGAATCTAGACAAAGAAATTATAATTTAGAGTTGTTAATTAGAATTTAAATCTATAAGACAAATTTAAATAAAGATTGAAATACATATTTATTCACAAGTTTTTGAGCAGTATTACACTAAACATCAATAATAGATATATGATTGAAAATGAAATTCTGTAAGGACTGTAATGTATATACATCAAATCATTAATCACATAAGAAGAGTAATATACATAAAATTAATTGTTTACTTAGAACTGAGTTTGATAATGTTCAGTTAATAGCAACTGCTTTCAAAAATAGGATTGGAAGTTATAGAGTAAATCCAGATTCAAGTGACATAATTATGCCAGAGTTATTCTTATCTAGTATTTCTAGCATTGTTTGCAATATAATTAACACAAATCAATCAAGGTAAACTTTGAATTATTTGTGTTGTACGAGCTTCCAAAGAATTATGAAATATCATTAAAAAGCTTCAATACTAAATATACGCCTATATTACAAAGTATTGATTTAAAGTTTCTTTTTGAAGAATACTCGAAAAATTTAATCAAAAAATGCATAGAGTTTGAATTATCTGAATCTGGGTGGACAATTGAGTCAATTAACTATTTAGAACTAAATATAGCTAAATATAATCCGTTAAGAGCTGGTCATTTCATATCATTACCAAAAAGTATTGTAAGAAGAAAGTCATGTCTTAATATTCATAATACAGACAGTCACTGCTTCCTTTCGTGTATCATAAATGTATCTGCTACAAATTTATCCAGCGAAATGTAATCCAAATCGAGTAACATCTTATCCACACTATTCTAATGTTTTAAGTGTGTCCGGTATGTCTTTTCCACCGACGTTTGAAGGTATAAAACGCTTTGAAAAACAGAATACATACATAAGTGTCAATATATATGGATTAGAAAAAAATAATACAGTAACAGGACCTTTGTACAAAACATCACAAAGAAATTTAATGCATGTAAACTTATTGATTTTGAATAAACAAAACAAGACTCATTTTGTTTTAAACAAACATTTTGAAAAGCTCGTACATAAACAACTTACGAAACACAAATGTAAAATTCATGTATGTGATGAATGTTTTCTTTACTTTGATTCTGAGGGAAAGTTAGAGTCACAAATGATTGTGCTCGCATGCAAACAATCCTTCCAGAAATGAATTCAAAGCTACGATTTTCTAATCCAGAAAGGTCTCAAAGAATTCCAATTGTTATTTATGGTGACTTTGAAAGTTTTCTTAGAGAATATTCTGACAAAAATAAAAGTCGGCATGTAGAAAATGTTCAGATTCATGAAGCTACTTGTTTTGCTTATTATATATGCTGTGAATCCAATCCCGAATTGAATGACTTTGTTTCTTATCGAGACCTAATTGCTCAAAAAATTTGAAATTCAATTTATAGGATATAGAAAGGTTTTATAAAATTTTAAATATTTACAAAGACATGAATCCGCTTAATAGTGAAGAGCAGAGCTCTTTTAATAGTGCAGCAGTGTGTTATATTTGTAAAAAAAAGTTTTGTTCTTCTGATTACAAATTATATGATCATGAACATTTCACAAGTGTACAAGTGTTTGTACAGTAGGGCTACAATGGCTATCCGAGTACAGAACCAGAGTACGAAACCTATCCAACTGCAGAGAGGTGTAAGACAAGGTGACGTAATATCCTCGAAACTCTTCACCGCTGCATTGGAAGACGTTTTCAAGCTACTGGACTGGAAAGGATACAGTATTAACATCAATGGCGAGTACATAACTCACCTTCGATTTCCGACTATATAGTCCTTATGGCAGAATCGCTGGAGGATCTAAGCACTATGCTCAATGACCTCAATAGTGTCCCCAACGGATAGATTCAAGATGAACATGGACAAAACAAAAATCATGTTTAATGTCCATGTCACACCTATGCCGGTAGTTGTTGGGAGCACTAAGCTCAAAGTTGTTGACGAATATGTTTACCTGGGACAAATAGTCCGACTAGGTAAGTCCAACTCGACCGAGAGGTCAATCGACGGATTCAACTCGGCTGGGCAGCGTCGGGAGATTACGACCCATCTTCTCGTCAGGCATACCTCAAAACCTCAAAACTAAATTGTACAACCAGTGCGTGTTTCCATGATGACCACGAACTGAGACGTGGTCCTTCACTGCTGGCCGTATGAGGAAGCTCTGGTCGCTCAGCGAGCTATGGAGAGGGCTTTGCCTGGGTTTCTGCGTGATAAATAGAAATGAGGATATCCGCAGCAGAACCAGAGTAACCGACATAGCCCAAAGGATTAGTAAGCTGAAGTGGCAATGGGCCGGCCATATAGCTCGAACAACCGACAACCGATGGGGAAGAAAGGTTCTCGAGTGGCAGCCTCGTACCGGCAGGCGAAGTGTAGGGCGTCCACCCACTAGATTGAGTGACGACCTGGTAAGACATGCAGGAAGTCAATGGATGCAGGTGGCTCGGGACCGTGCTTTGTGGCATTCCGTGGGGGAGGCCTATGTTCAGCAGTGGACTTGTGAAGGGCTGTAATGATGAATGATGATGATGATGACCATTTCACAGGTAAATACAGAGGTCCAGCTCATAATTCATGTAATTTAAACAATAGAAAATGTAATTTCATTCCTATTATATTTCATAATCTTTCTGGATATGATTGCCATTTATTTATAAAAGAACTTGCAAGTGTATGCGTTCGTATAAATTTAATTCCAAAAAACAAAGAGAAATTTATTTCTTTTACAAAGTTTTTTCCAATCGATATGCAGAAGTCAGCGCAATTGAAATTTATAGACCTTTTAATTTCCTGAGTTCAAGTTTAGATCATTTAGCACAAACCTAAATCCTGAAGACTCAAAACATTTCCGAACATTCTATCCAGATGAAAATTTATTCCGATTATGTCTTAGGAAGGGTGTATATTGCTATGACACCCTTCCTAAGACATAATCGGGGGTCAAGTGTAATATCCCTCTACAAGATGCAGGAGTGTACAAGCTTGATTGTGAATGTGGTTTCTCTTACATAGGACAAACAAAAAGATCCATTAAAACCCGCGTGAAAGAACATATAGCTGCCGTGAGGCACCGACGCTCTGAGAAGTCTGTGAACACGTTCAAGATCGTCCCCGCCATTACATCAGATTTGATAGACCACAAATCCTCGCAAAAGAACACCGTTTCCTACCAAGGATGATTCGCGAGGCTATTGAAATTAAAAAACATCCTAATTTCAATAGAGAAGATGGATGGGTGCTGCCATCTGCTTGGGATCCTATAATTAACAAAATTAAATCCAAACCCAAGCATAACACTGCAAGACTTCAAGATACTGTAAGCTCATTCTGCGTAGATCGGACCAAAAATTAATATTCAAAAAACTGAAGGTACCTGGGCTAACTATGACATTGGGACGTCAAACACCTCAGTCCCCCCCCGTGACCATGGGTGCTGTAAAGCACCCGAAACGTCGGGAATCAAAATTAGTAAAATTAAACGCGATAAAATCCGTAAAAATAGTTTTATTCAATTATAAACATATACATAATATGCAAATGAAAACAAATTACTTTATTTTGAATATTCTTTACTGCAAATATATTCTATATTGTAACTAGTATATCGTAATTATATGTAAGATGAAATAAAAATACTGTATTATCATAATCATATCTTGTTTTATTTATTATCCCATTAGATCCTTAAATACTAAATATTACATGAAAACAATAAATTTTAAATACACTTAACTTTCACAACAAAGTTATATATGTCGAAACAATTAATCATTTATTTATAGACATTTTATTAACATAAATTTTATTAATTGATTTCAAACTTAAATACTAGATTTGCTTAATTTTTTATCACTTTACAAACTAAATGTTCTGTCTCATCCATGATGTCATCATATGCACTTGTCACTAGATATTGCACGTTCACAGCTGCATTTCCAGATTCAGTATTTATTTCATCGATATTACGACCATCTAAATCATGTATTATAATTTTTATGAAATGACGTACATTACCCGTTTCCTTTCGCATGATAAATGATGTATTTTTCAAAGAATTTGATTAGATTTTTTTCTTTTTCATTTTTTCCTCCGATT
The DNA here is from genome assembly GCA_029286625.1 of Parnassius orleans. Classification (NCBI taxonomy): domain Eukaryota; kingdom Metazoa; phylum Arthropoda; class Insecta; order Lepidoptera; family Papilionidae; genus Parnassius; species Parnassius orleans. Next base: position 128,705 of record JAGSMP010000758.1, on the reverse strand, counting down.
TTTGGCGACGGCTCTGCTCGCACGCCTTTGTCGGTACTTCATCGTACCAGCCTTATCTATCTTGAGCATAGTAAAATGGATTAGTAATTGGGTCCGAGTCTTCTATCTATCATATTCTGAAAGCCAAATGTAAATATATAATTAAACATTAATTAAATACTACCCATGAATTTAAAATCAATTAAAAAAAAAATAGTAACTTACCTCATGTATATTTTCTAAACTATCCAAAACAGGACTGTAAGATGGTGTATGTGACATGTTTCTGAAAAACAAAAATAAGTAACATATTTGATTATATTTATTATAACATTAGAATTACAATAGAATAGAATAAGTTACTTTATTATTTAAATATTTCATTTAAAGTACTTACTTCAAATTTCAGCTAACTAAAAACAAACGTGCTCTTTATAGAAATTACTGTAGCGAAAGGACGTGATCGCGCGTTGTAAGATGAGAATTGTATAATTTACAGAATAAGCATAATATTCTCAGGATTTGTAAGATCAGAATAGCAAAGTAAGCATAGATCTACAAGAAATTTGTAACATGAGAATAGGAGAACATTTAGCAGAATAGACATTGTGTGACATGCATTTCTCTCTAATATTGTTCATGCAAAATTTAAATATATACCTATGTTTGAAGGTTAGTAACTCATTCAATAACCACGATGAAATTGATCAAACAACCCATATCGCTAAGCGTTAGCAATATTAATATTGATCACTCTGCTCACAAGATCAGACATAGCATTCTCTTACCAAATACCATTCGCTGTATAATATGCGGTCCCTTTAATTGCAGTAAAACAAACGTTGTAATAAGTTTATTGTTGCTGAAAATGGACTTAAATTTCAAAATTTTACTTGTATTCAAAAATAAACTATCAACCAAAATATCGTTTTTACGAGAAGTAATTAGAGAGTACCATATTTCATTTTATGAGTTCAATGATAATAAAGACGTCATAGGTCCAAGTGAAGCTTTAAACAATTCTGTATTTATTTTTCATGATGTTGCTTGTGAAAATCAAATCAACATTCGTAATTATTTTCTATGGGCAGGCATAAGCAATTGATTGTTTATTTACCTCAGACCTACTCAAAATTCTGAAAAAAATTGACATTGTCTCGTAGCAATACGAGACAATGTCAATTTTATTATAATATTTAAACAAGATGACGTGGACTTAAAACATATATATGAAGAACATGTTAGTTCTCATATGTCATGGAATCAATTTAAAAATATTTTATATACTTTGGAGTAAGCCGTTTATTTTTTTTTTGTATTAACAAATATTCATCGTTAAACAATGGCAGGTATAGAAATAATTTTGATATTTTTTTTAACCTCGAGTAAACTATTATAATTTTTTTTTTTGATAAAATTATTTGGTTTTATTGTAGCCGCGATAGAATGAAGTATTGTAAAGCATTATGGAAAAGCAAATTTAAATGGAATTAATGAAGTCTGTGGACTCCATAAAGAATAAAATAAAAAAATGAAAAGCAGTGAACATGAAATAAACTTATCCCTAGATAAAATGCTAAAACCTGTTACAGAGCCCCTTAAAATCATAGTAAATAAGAAAAAACCAAATCAAGACCATAATTTATCGATGCAATCATGCGCAAGTTCTGCTGGATCTTTTGAATCGGAATTTCAGAACTATTACGATACTGACTTGAGTTTTTTTTTTTATAGGAGAGGGGGCAAACGAGCATGCGGCTAACCTGATGGTAAGTGACTACCGCCGCCCATGAAAAACTGCAACACCAGGGGAACCAGAGGAATTGCAGATGCGTTGCCGGCCTTTAAAAGGAGTAGGCTCTTTCTTGAAGGTTCCTAAGTCGTATCGGTCCGGAAAATCGCTGGTGGTAAACTATTCCACAAGGAAGTTGTGCGAGGAAGAAAACATCTTCTAAATCGCACAGTGATGGACCGCCAATCATCCAGATGGTGTGGATGGTATCGGAGTTCTGCCGCGATGCGTTCGTGAAATGTGGCGGCTGGGATTAATCCGAACAATTCCTCAGAGCACTCCTCGTGGTAAATGCGAAAGAAAATGCAAAGAGATGCAACATCTCTTCGCAGCGCTAATGAATCGAGCCGATCGAAAGGACTCGGTCGTCGACGATTCGAGCCTCTGCGCTGGATGCGGTCAAGTGGAAGGAGCTGGCACTGGGAGCCCCAGCCCAGAGATGGGAACAGTATTCCATGTGAGGCCGAACCTGCGCCTTGTAAAGTTGCAGGCGTTGTGCCGGCATGAAATACTGTCCCGCTCTGCTGAGCACGCCAAGCTTTTAGAGGCCAATTTGGCCTTCTTCCAAGTGACCGCGAAACCGCACATCACTCGATATGTCGACGCCGATGATTCCAATACTGGCTGAGGCAACAAGGAGTGCCTTGAAACTGAGGAGATAAGACAAAGGGTTCTTTTAGCGGTAAACGCGAGAACTTGGTCTTCTGAGGATTAAACTGGACTAGATTTAGTCGCCCCAAGTCGAGACTTTGTTCAGCAAAGACTCGACTTCAGACACAAGTTTGTTCCGGTATTTGAGACGTTTTCCCGAGAAATATTCGCACGGCCGGCGTATAGAGCATCACCAGTGCTATCATCCGCATAGCAATGAATGCTACCGGTTTGCAACATATCATTGATATGCAGAAGAAACAGCGTTGGTGATAGCACGCAGCCTGTGGAACACCAGCGTTAATAGGTTTGTAGTCGGAGCATGCACCGTCTACAACGACCTTGATGCTCCGATCTGCAAGAAAGCTGGTGATCCAATTGCACAATTTCGGGAACCGGAAGGAGCTCGTAAGAAGCGCTTTGTGCGAAACCCGATCGAAAGCTCGCAATGTCCAAACTAACGGCCAATGCCTCCCCTTGACTCTACTGCCTCCGCCCATCTATGAGTCAGGTAGACCAGAAGATCACCAGCTGATCGACCCGACGAAAACCGTATTGGCGGTCACTAATCAGCTGGTGATCCTCAAGGTACCACATGAGCTGGCAGTTTATAATGGATTCCATTATTTTGGAGAACAAGGGGTGATGGCGATAGGCCTGTAGTTGGACGGGTCTGAGCGGTCGCCTTTTAGGATCGGTTGACAAAAGCTGTCTTCCATGATTTCGACTACGCCTAGAGTAGGAGTACCGGAAAAGACGCGTTAGAACCGGTGCCAACCTGGAGCACACGTCCTCAGCACAATTGGGGATTCTGTCAGCCCACTCGACTTGTGGATGTCCAGGAGAGGAGTGCTTGCGAACCGAGCGCTGTGAGAACCGAACATCCGGCATGGAGCACTCACACCGCGGGATGGCCGGCGGTGTGTTCTCCCCGTCATCAAGAGTCGAGTTGACGCAAAAAGTGAGCCAAAAGGTCGGCTTTCTTTGCGGCGTGGGCCAGTGAGTCGTCCTCCTGTGCACAGGTGGTAGTGATGGCTTACAGAAATTCCTTGGACAGCCTTGGCGAGAGACCAGAATGCACGGGTTCCCGAAGGAAGGCGAACTAGTTTCTCGCCAATTCTGCCCATGTGCTCTGACTTTGCCTTGGCAATAACACTTTGAAGGACCTGGAGGCGAGTTATACTTCTTTTAGGCATGCTGGTGTTTACATCCCGAGCCACCGAAGCCTCAGCCCAGGCCTGATAGCACTCCTGCTTACTGCGTAATGCAGTCTTACAGAGCGACCAAACCAAGGCTGCGATCTGCCTCCGATGGGTACCACAGATGATGGAATAAATAGTGCCATTCCTGTAACACCACATCAGTGACAGAGTCAGCAACAGCGCTGGGATCATCCGGCGAGAAGCAAACCCGCCCCATGGGTAGGATGCAAGAAAGACCGCATTCCGTCCCAATCCGCCGACCTGCATGCCAAACACGGCGGCAACCTGCAGAACGCAACCGCGAGGGAGCGTGAGTGGCACCACACCGGATCAGACAATGGTCCGAAGAGCCGAGAGGGGCATCGACGGAAACCTGATATCCGTCCGGATGAGAGGTTAGCAGAAGGTCCAACAGGAAGGTGTATGATCCTTCACATCTGGAATCCGCGTAGGCGAAGTAACCAGCTGTGTCAGACCATATGCCAAGGCAAAGTCATAAACAGATCTCCCGCATGATCGGTTAAACGTGAACCAAGCCATTCGGCGTGGTGGGCGTTAAAATCGCCAAGGATCACGATCTCTGCTGATGGGACCTGTTGTAGCAAGGAATCTGTAGCCATTTGACGTGGTCGATGAGTCGGTCTGTTTCGGCATTACCGCTATGGGACCTATAGAGGCACCCGTAGACGCGCGGATGGTCGTCGCTATCTACGCGTAGCTAAAGGATGGACAGGTCCGAACCTTCAAGACTGCCGAGGCGTCGAGAACAGATGTCCTCTCTGACGTATACGCAAACTCCAGCCCGAGGCACAAAGGAGTGTTCCAATTTGTACCCCGGGTAGGCGAGATACGAAGTATCAGCCGGAGAGGACACCTGCGTCTCGGTCAGAAAGAGCAAGGGAGCAATTAATAATAATCCTATTATGTTCTTATTTCAAGACATAAGGTACGAAATAGATCGTATTAAAAATGCAGGTAAAACGTCAACAATTAAATTATAAATTTCAATGAATGTAGCAGAAAATAAAGTAGCAGCTTTGTGAGGTTGGGATATAGATGGTTTTAAAAGTGAAAACGGTAATTTTAGTGCTACTGTACCTTTAAAAAAGATTTTAGGGTTTGAAGAAGATTACGCTAAAATTGTAATAAATTGTAAACATGAACTTATACTGAACAGAAGTAATTCTAACATAAATAGTATTATAGGCACTGAAGATGTTGCACATTTTCAAATAGACATACAAAGAATACAATGGCGAGTGCCACACGTGAAAGTATCAGATCGTGAACGACTGAAACTTCTTAAACATTTGGAAAGAGATAAACCTATACAGATGGCATTTAGAAATTGGGATTAATATGAATACCGTTTACTTCCTACAGCAACCAAACATTCCTGGTCTATTAAGACTGCATCACAATTAAGGAAACTTCGATATGTAATTTTTTGTTTACAAACAAACAGAAAAAATCAAAAAATAAAAGACTGTTCAGTATTTGATCATTGTGGAGTGAGAAATGTGACATTGTTTTTGAATTCACAATATTACCCATACGAGCCCTTAAGTTTAAAGTTTTCCGAAAACAAATTTAATATATTATACGAAATGTATGTGAAATTTAGCAAGTCGTACTACAATTGTCCCGCAGACCCGTTGCTTGATTTAAGTAGCTTTAAGGAGAAGGCTCCGCTATTTGTGATTGATTGTTCAAGACAAAACGACAGTCTAAAAACGGGACCCGTAGATGTTCGTTTGGAGATAAATAATAATAATAATAAATGTTTTTATTGACATATAGACTTAACAAATGTAAGCAAGAACAGTGAGTTATACATCTAAACAATGTTCAAGATAAGATAAACAATATTTTCTGTTGGACCCCAAACTAGGATAATCCTGTATCTTGGGGTCCGGGAGCGCAAGTTATCTAAAGAATTGTACACAGTCTAACGAAAAAGAATAACAAATTTTCCTAGTGTAAATATAATAGTGTAGTGTAATTTTACTTGAATGTGTGTGTGTGTGTGTGTGTGTGTGTGTGTTTGTTTGTGTGTTTGTGTGTGTTTGTGTGTGCGCTTCTAGTGGCGTTTGACTAGATCTTCAGTTTCCTCATATGTTAACGTCATTAGCCAGTTTCTAATATGGTGACAGACCTGTGAGGTGTTGAGTTCTCTGATGTTATGGTATCGAGATATTTTGTTATAAGTGCGTGGATGTAGAAAACGTGGTAGGTGACTAGCAAAAGACGTTTTAATGTTAGGGACGGGGATTTTGTATACCCTTTTTTTTAAAAGATGTTGGTAGTTAGGCAGGTTTGGAGCGTTTTTATGACATCTCCTTATTACTTTTAGGATGAACAATTGGCGAACAGATAGTACACGAGACAAATTATAGACCTCTCTGGTGGGGAATCGCACTGGTTTTTTAAACATGACCTTAAGCAAAGCTCGTTGCGATCTTTCTATTTTTAACATGTGAGTTTTTGCAGCACCTTCCCATGCCGTAATACAGTATTGCACAATGGACTGGCACATTGCATAGTATAACATTTTGAGGATATTTATTTCAGCACTGTTACGTATTAGTTTGAAAACGTAAATTAGTTTTCGAACTCGAGCAGCCAAATTGGTAATATGGGGACAGAACGATAGATTATGGTCAACCACTACCCCCAAATATTTTATTGCGTCCGCTGCACCTATCGTTTGGCAATTGCACGTTGGGAATGTATAAGATAGGACACCACAGGGAGAATTTGGTGTTGTGCATCTATGAACCTTTAAATTGACGAAAGAAGAAGGTCTAGAAGCCCGAGTCTTATGAAACGCTACGTATTTAGACTTAGCGGTATTCAAGGTGAGGAGGTTTTTGTCCAGCCATTGAGCTATACGAGCAAGACCATGTTCAGCCAATTTATATACTTCTTTCCACCTGTGATCATGAAAAGACCATTGTGTCATCTGCGTAACAAATCAGTTCCGCATTATTGATATTTAAATTTAGGATATCATCCATGTAGATAGCGAACAGGGTCGGTCCCAAAATACTTCCCTGTGGGACGCTATACAGAACAGGAAGATTGTCACTTCTGAGATTTTGAACTTGGACGCACTGTTTCCTGTTTGTTAAGTAACTATTTTGAATTTGATTGAATGTACAGCGGCAATACCAAAGAAGACAACTGGATATTGTTTAATCATTAACGATCAACTTGTGGAATATAAGCCTTTAAGTAACATAGTGCGCAAGTTTACATGACTGCTATCGTAGATGTACAAGGTTTCAAAACAGAAAGAAATAAATTCATATTGAAAAAAATTGCAATATTGTGTAATAATAAAATACAACGACTTTTAATTAAGCCACCATTTCCTTTTAACAAATTGACTGTAAAAGAAAGAAAACAAGTAAATTGGACTCAACGTAATAGAAATATATATTATAACACCTTATTTAAATTATCTGAATTTGATTGCAGATAATACAAAGGATAAATGTATATACGTCAAAGGTTTAGAAAAAGTTTTATGGTTAAAATCCATCTCAAAAAATGATGATATAATTAATTTAGAAGATAAAGATTGTCCTAGTTTGTTAAATATGTATGATCGATATAAAGATTGTAAAGATTTGTATAGTTGTATTAATCATGACTCAGTATGTGCTTTGAAAAATGTTTTTTGTTTAAATAAATGGTGCTCTGATAATTACATTTGACATATTCTTTATTTTATTTCATAAACCATGAAAACCCTACACCAGCAACTTTTTTAAAATGTTTATAAGGAATCAGCGCAGCTTTGCAGCTTCATTATACTCTTGCAACTAGCAAGATCAAACCTCCACAAAGCATGTGGGACATGTCTCAAAATGAATATAGACCCCAATATAGTTTATATGATTCATATAAAACACGTTTATTTTCATTTAGCCATTATTGGGCAACGACTGATTTAAGAGAAGCAGTGGTGAATGAAATGGCTGATGCATTTTATTTTGGCGATAGCATAAATGATACAGCTGTTTGTTTTTCCTGTGGAGGAGTTATTGGAGATTGGGAGATTTACGATAATCCATGGATGCAACATACATTACATTATCCTCAATGTTTTTATCTGAACGCCGTGAAAGGGTCAGATTATATAAATAAATGTTTGAAAGAGTATGGTAAATCGCTGTGAGTTTAAAAGAGTGACACAGAATTGAGAAGACATCTGCTTAGTTAAAAATGGAAATTAGAGCTGTTTAGTGTAATATTGGGGCGAACTGCATCACGAACGGATGAGTGATGCAGAAACCCCAATAAGATTGGGGCGAACTGCATTGTGAACGGATGTGAGTGGTGCAGAAGCCCCAATATTACCCTACTGAAGAGTACAATCTGCCACTTTGCCTTGCGTATGTGGACTATAAGAAAGCTTTTGATTCCGTTGAAATTTGGGCGGTGCTACAGTCCCTTCAGCGTTGTCAAGTTGACTGGCAATATATCGAAGTGCTGAAGTGTTTGTACAGTAGGGCTACGATGGCTATCCGAGTACAGAATCAGAGTACGAATCCTATCCAACTGCAGAGAGGTGTAAGACAGGGTGACGTTATATCCCCGTAACTCTTCACTGCTGCATTGGAAGACGTTTTCAAGCTACTGGACTGGAAAGGATACGGTATTAACATAAATGGCGAGTACATCACTCACCTTCGATTTGCCGACGATATAATCCTTATGGCAGAATCGCTGGAGGACCTAAGCACTATGCTCAATGACCTCAATAGTGTCTCCCAACGGATAGGTCTTAAGATGAACATGGACAAAACGAAGATCAAGTTTAATGTCCATGTCACACCTATGCCGGTAGTTGTTGGGAGCACTAAGCTCGAAGTTGATGAGTATGTTTACCTGGGACAAATAGTCCGACTAGGTAAGTCCAACTTCGACCGAGAGGTCAATCGACGGATTCAACTCGGCTTGGCAGCGTTCGGGAAATAACGACACATCTTCTGGTCAGGTAACCTGAAAACTAGATTGTACAACCAGTGCGTGTTGCTAGTGATGACTTATGGATCTGAGACGTGGTCCTTCACTGGTGGCCGTATGAGGACGCTCAAGGTCGCTCAACGAGCTATGGAGAGGGCTATGCTCGGAGTTTCTCTGCGTGATAAACTTAGAAATGAGGATATCCGCAGTAGAACCAGAGTAACCGACATAGCCCAAAGGATAGCAAGCTGAAGTGGCAATGGGCCGGCCATATAGCTCGAAGAACCGGCAACCGATGGGGAAGAAAGTTTCTCGAGTGGCAGCCTCGTACCGGCAGGCGAAGTGTAGGGCGTCCCCCCACTAGATGGAGTGACGACCTGGTAAGACATGCAGGAAGTCGGTGGAAGCAGGTGACTCAGGACCATGCTTTGTGGCATTCCTTGGGGGAGACCTATATTCAGCAGCGGACTTGTGAAGGGCTGTAATGATGTAATGATGATGATGATATACAATGAAAAGAGTATTCACGCCCATTTCGTTCCGTGGGTACCCTATGTAGACATATATATATATATATATATGACGTAAAATATTCAGATCAAAAATTAGAAAACCAGCATCAAAGGTGCGAAACATCTGGAATTGCTATCGTCAATCTCCCTGTCAAACGTTCATCCATTACAGTCTATAAAAGTCTTCTGCTGGAAGTAGGCTTCCCCCATAGATTGCCTCATAGGGAGGATTTTGCCCTAGTTGCCACGCTTGGCAGGCAAACGAATTTTTTTATTATTTTGAGTTGTTGACAGGACGATGCTGTTGTCCATCTTCTGTTTTAGTTCTCTGTCCCTCTATCGACTCTTACGACACCCACAAGACGAAATAGGTTAGTGGATATACATACACCGCCATTTCGTGGATTTAATTTGTTTATTAATGCTTATTTAAATGTCTGATAATCAAAAACTAGTCATTACTGCAATTAGTTGTGATAACTAAAGGCCTAGATTTGTTCTCTTTTAGACAACGTAGAGTAGACAACCCGTTAATGATTTAATTAATGGCACTACCAATAGTAATAGTCAGTGGAATCCTTAGAAAAAGAGCATTATTAAGTACTAACTTGTCCAAGCGTTACGTTTAAAGAAAATTCTTCTTGGAGAGGTCCGTGTCCAGCGGTGGACTTACGATCTGAATATGAATTTTTTTATATAATGTACAAACAATATTTTCAAGTAATTGAAGTCCAATATTTTTATACGCTTCTTGAAAAATATAAAACTTATCCTCTTGAATATTAGGTTGTCGATATTATAAGTGTTCATTTATTTTTAAAGCTTTACTCAGAAGCTTTGTTCAGAAGCCAGCAAACTTTTTATAAAAAAGTTGTTATTTAGTGTTTTCTGTATTGTATTTGCTCTGCTTTCCGTTCATATTTTATTATTCTATTGTTCGAAATTTTACCAATATATTACCAAAACCGAACTACACTTAGTTTTAAAAACTTTGTTGAAAATATTTTGGGATTTTAGTATCCTACTCGAGGTGGGAGGTGGGGGCAAAAGGGGTGGTAGTGTGGAAGGGTTAATCCACCCTAGCATTTCCCTCACCGCAGAAAATCATAGGTTTTTGGAGGCATTTTTGATTATTATATTAAAATCGGTTTTCAGAGTTGTACTTTAAAAATTAAATTATTCGCCTTGGTAGAATAAAAAATAGGAGGTGAGATTCATTAGGATATGTACAACTAAAAAAAAAACTACTGGCCAAACGGATTAGTAGGCTGAAGTGGAAATAAAACCTTTCGTATAAGTCGAAGGACTGACAACCAATGGAGTACAAATAATCTCGAGTGACAACCAACTTCTAGTAGACGCAGTGCTGACCCACTAGATGGAGTGATGATCGAATGAAATTTGCAGTCTATTGACGCAGATGGATCAGGAGCAAACTTTACGGTAATCAATTCGGATACATATTTGCAATAGAATACAATCTATCCTCTATTAAGAATTAAAATGCAGATACGCTAGTGTCGACCGGGGACTCGACCACATCCACCTACTATATGATAATTGTTGACGGAGCAAAATAACACACGTCTGTTCGGTTTACAGGTTTGAAGGTTTAATTTAGAGGTTTAGACGGCTCTGTGTCGCAGTGGCTTAGCAATGAGCTGCAGCGCTAAGGGAAGCGGGTTCAAATCCCGCATTGAGCAAGTGTTTGTGTAGCCTACAAATAATTGTACCGGGACTGGATGTCCTTGTGAAATTTATGTATGTAAACTGCCCCCACGATACAGGAGTAATTCCTAATGTGGAGGTAACGTTTTGGAACGAAGTTCTTTATCGGAAGGAACGCATTTGACGGATGGGGGCTAGGCGGCAAAAAGTGTAAGATTTTTCCGTCATGACCCCTTCTGACGTAGTGTAGATGGCCTTAGCGGCTATAAGGAAGCGAAATGGAATAATATCCATCTACCTCGCACTTTTCCTTATCTTGCCATGAAAGAAATATTATTTTATTTTAAATGACGCTTCATTTTAATAAACGCTAGTATGGAAATAATATAATACGTTTATCAATAATAATATACTACGAAAGGAACTTCGTTCCAACCGAGTGTTCCACTACACTCACGTATTTTTTTTAATGTATATATATGAAATATGAATGAGAGATAGCAACACCTACATTTAAGTTGTCTGGGTAGGTGCTAGGTCCGAAAGGCATTCTATCTAAATCATAAAAATTGACAACGCATATATAACATTCTTTGTTTAAATTTGACTGCAGATATTCGCGGACTGCAGTAACCATCAGATGTACTATAAATTTGTTTATCATTACAGATTTATAAAAAAGAGCCTTGGTACCTCAAGGGATAAACAATCGCCGTAAATTACATATTACGCGAGCAACCTTTGTTCGATCCTCGTCGACACTAATTACCACTGCAGTCCGTTTTCCAGTCCGTTTTCGGTTGTCACTTAAGTTTTTAAAAATATCTCCATATATGTTTCGAAGTCTTTTAAGTTGCCAGTAAACAATACTGTCTTAGTGTTACAAAAGCAAATGCACTCTTAACCACCTGTTCGGTTCCATGTTTCTCTTCCTCCGTGATTTACTTCCATCCTCTGAGTAATTCGTCTAGATTTCAGAGTACTCAATTGTGTATTCTGAAATCTTTAGCTTTAGTTTGCTGATGAGTAAGCTAAAGTGGCGATTCGTATAAATACGTCTACTGGAATTTGGCCTCTCTCATAGCAGTTGCTACTTTTATCGCCGTACCTAAAAGGCGAATCGAAAATTTTTATATTTGGTATGGTTTAACGTTTAGTGGGGGTTTAAGAGAATCTACTACCCCATATCATCCCGTGAGTAACTTAAAAGATGACAGAGGGGAATGGAAACAGGAAATGAGCAGCGGCAACTTCCTGATACTAACTTTAAATAATTAAGAATTAATTAACAGTTTCCCTGAGCCGTGGTAGCTCAGGGGCTAAGCGCTCGCTTTAAATTTCACAGTATATGAGCACACCGGGTTCGATCTCCGCCGGCACCAATGAATAAAAAAGTAAAGTAAATACAGTTTATATACAACTTATCGTTGGGCACAGCCTCTCATTTCTGAGAGGGTTTTAGGCGGAAGTGTCCGCCGCGCTGCTAATGCGTGTTGGCGAACTTCACATGTCTTCGAAATATTTTTTATTTTTTATTTCTCAGGCATGCAGGTTTCCTCACGATGTTTTCCTTCACCGCCGAGCACGTGGTAAATCAGCACTTAAAATTGCAATTAGCAATTTCAATTGAAATAAGCAAATTCACCAATGAATGTTAAATGAAATTTTTAATTTAAATTTTAAGCCCTGATTTACCACATGCTCGGCGGTGAAGGAAAACTGAAGGAACCTGCATGTCCTGCTAAAAAAATATTTGAAGTTTGACATCTGAAGATCGCCAATACGTATTGGGGCAGCGCGGCGGACATTTCCTTGCCCAAAAACCCTCTCAGAAATGAGAGGAGGCCTGTGCCCAGCTGTGGGACGTGTATAGGTTGTAAATTTAACTTTTTTTTCACTTTAACAGTTTCCCTGTCCACGAAATAGACACAATAGTTAAACAATCGAAATATTCATTGATTCATACAACAGGGAAAAGGATAATTAACCAAATATCCCTCCTATTAAGTAACCTATGGGAGGCCTACGCTCATAAGTGGACTTTAATGTAATGATAGCGATGATGATGATGAAATTTTAAAATTTTTATATTGTATTGCCATCTGTCTGAGGTCGCAAGATGTTATAATGCCGCTCCAGGAATAAAATTGATGGAAATGTTTGTAATTAAATAAAATGGGTTATTATAAATATTAAGAAATTTTATTTGGGGGATGAGTCGCTCGCGTCCGTAGGCTTCGACTACCTAACCCTAGGCCCACCCTACACGTGTCTCCCGGGTGGTGCTAAACGAGCAACAAAGCCGAAAGTACAGAATTGGCTCCTCGCCGTGTGTTAACGGCGTAAAAAAAAATACCACCCCTACTTTCGCACCATGAGGCACAAATTAAAATAAATGGCCCCGAGTTCCCGGCGCCCTTTTAATGGGGCAGGGGTGCGAAGAATCTCCGGGAGGAAAACCGGTGACGAGGTTCGCCACCCGTCACGTCCTGTCTCCCGGAAGGGCGAAAAGTGGATTGCGGAAGCCCGTCTGGCTACGCTGAATGTATGTGGAGCAATGAATGATAAGATGGATGAATTATGCGATATGATGTATGATAGAGGAATAGATGTGTTATGTGTAAATGAGACGAATGGAAGGAAAGGATGCCACTACATGGCATGTATACCGCGTACTGGTCTGGGGTAGACGAGACCGAGCGGGCATGCCAGGGAGTCGGTATCATCCTTTCAGAAAGAATGGGTCAGTGTGTGAAAGAGTATGAATGTGTAAGCCCGAGACTGCTATGGATACGAATGAAAGTGGGCTTAAAGAAGTTTTTTATTCTAGGGGTCTACGCCCCAGACATGTCGAAGCCCACTTATATCCGAGAGCAGTTTTGGGAGATGGTAAGGATGGTGCTAATGAAATGCAAGGGTAATGAAAATATTGTTATATTAGGAGATTTTAATGGAAGGGTTGGCGTGAAGAGGCTTGGTTATGAAAGGATATTGGGAACGTTTGGTGATGAAAGTATAAATGAGAATGGTGAAAGCCTCCTCACCGTATGTGTGGCAAAGAATATCTTTGTGACGAACACTTTCTTTCGTCATAAGAAGATTCACATATATACATGGGAAAGAGGTGATGATAGAAGCATGATAGATTTCGTAATTGTGGATGAAAGAATGAGGAGCGCAGTGGTAGATACAAGGGTTTACCGGGGGTCCAACGTAGGGACGGATCATTACTTGGACTTATGCCGAATTAATGGTCTATTCAGACGTTGGCGGCATCGGACATCTGTATCTACCACTGCGTTACAGCGTATAAGAACAGAGAGGTTACAAGATGAAGGTGTGAAAGAGAAGTACAAATGTAGACTGAGAGAAAATATAAGTGGTGTGGATGAATTGTGTATGAATGATTTAGACTTGGAGACTGTGTGGTATAATGTCAAGAAAGGTTTGGTGGATGCAGCTACCGAAGTATGTGGTGTAAGTAAGAGAACGAATGAAAAGAAAAATAACACTTTATGGTGGGATGATGAGGTACGGATAGAAGTAGAAGCAAAGAAGAGAGCATCATTAGATTAACTAGCAACCAAGGCTAGTTATTCTAGCGGTATGAATGATGATATTGAAAGAAAAAAGGCAGTCTTTAGACATCTAAATAAAATGTTCTGGAAACTCGTAAGAACTGCCAGGGGACATTCAAAACAGCCTAGAACGGATGCTATACGAGACCAGAATGGATGTATTCTGAACGACGAAGTGTCGAGTTTAAGGAGATGGAAGGAATACTATGAAAGCATGTTTATGAGTGATGAGACGTTTGAATTAATTGAAATAGAAATTCCGAAAGAAGAGGAAAGAGATAGAGAGATAAGTATAGATGAAATAATGAAAGCAATGAAAAGTTTGAAAGCAGGTAAGGCAACCGGATATGATAGAGTATCACTCGAAATGCTAAGGGCTGGAGAGGAAGTGGTGGCAGACCTGCTGTATACCTTGTTTAATTTGTGTTGGGAACTTAAGCGGGTACCGGAAGACTGGTGCAAAGCCTTGATAGTCCCACTATATAAAGGAAAGGGATCGCAGCAGGACTGTAAAAACTACCGTGGTATCAGTCTTCTTAGCATTGTGGGAAAACTGTATGCTAAGGTACTAATTGAAAGAGTTATAAAAGATACTGATGGAAAAATTTGGGATGTGCAAGCGGGATTTAGAAAGGGAATGGTATGTACGGATCAGATCTTTTCCATACGCATGATCGCGGAAAAGTTTTTGGCCAAAAATCAAAAGGTGTTTTGTGCGTTCGTGGACTTGGAAAAGGCTTATGATAGAGTGGACAGGGATGTATTATGGCAAACACTGAACTCATTTGTGTCAAGTGCTGGGTTGATACAAGCATTGAAGTCTCTGTATAGGGACTCCAGTGGTTGTGTCAGGATCAACGGGGCCTACTCGGACTGGTTTGGCATCCATAAAGGGTCAGACAGGGCTGTGGCTTCCCGTGGCTGTTCAACCTATTTATGGACAGTTGTTTGGAAAATCTGAAAGTTGAAGAATGCGGGTTAAGAATGGGTGAGTTAACCGTCAAATGTCTTTTGTACGCCGATGATCAAGTTATACTCGCGTCGTCGGCGGCCGAGTTGCAAATGATGGTTACATTAATGAACATTTCATTAAAAGAAAGGGAATGAAAGTGAACGCAAGTGAGACGAAAGTTATGGTCTTTGAAAGAGAAGAAAGTAAAACAATATGAAATAAAAATAGAAGGGGAATTGGTCGAGCAAGTAGATGAGTTTGTGTATTTGGATGTGTATTTAGCAGGGATGGTAGGTATGATAAGGATATAGAACGACGAGTGAACGCAGGAAATAAAGTAAATGGGGCTCTACACTCTGTTGTGGAAAGTCAGAATGTGTCCAAAAAGGCACGTATGGCAATTCACAATGCTGTGTTAGTCCCTACTTTAATGTATGGTAGTGAAAGTTGGGTGTGGCAGAAGAAGCACGAGAGTGGAATAAATGCTGACATACATGACCACATGTAGAAAGAATGAATGATGAAAGAGTGACAAAACAAAGCAAATTTATGTGGCAGAGGTGAACGGCAGAGTCGGGAAGGGACGCCCTAGACGAAGGTTTATCGACCAAATTGGCGATATACTGAAAATGGGCCAAATTAAGAGTACCCTTAACCGACGAGCGTGTATGCGTAGGTATATGGATGTGGAGGAGGCGAGAGAGGTGTGTCAGGATCGTGCCAAATGGAAGTCCATAATCTCTACCTACCCCTCTGGGTGACAGGCGTGAGTGTTTATGTTTATGTTTATGTTATTTAAGAAATTTATGGATTATAATAACCCCTGGGAATGAATTGATTGCTACCAAGATATATATTTTTTTTGTTTTGTTTTGTTGATTGCGTAACATATATGATTGTAGGTATACTGTCCTTAAAAAAGAGTCCCGCTGGTTCTTCCCAGGACAGAACTTTTCGAACCAAAAGTAAATTAAACATAATAGTGACTTCCAATAAGTATTATTTATAATCTATATTGAGTAAAAAAGTGTATATTTTTATTTCTATTGCTACCCTTATGAATTGGTGATGAGGTGGCCATATTGTTCGACGAGAAACAAGATTATAAAGGTGCTCGGGTAGCACACTATAACACTGGCAAGTGCAGTGTAGTGTGAACCCCTACTACATGGACTGATGATTTCATGGTCGATGTATACAGGCTTTAAGTTCAGCAGTGTTATTATGATGGACTACAATGGTGCTGGTGATAAAACCTTAGTACCTACGTAATCATTTGTTATAAAAGTTAAATAAATTTGAGCTTTATGTTGATACTATATACTCATAAGATTTTGCAACCAGCTTGCATTTCTTTACTAAAAATTCACAGAAACTGCGGTTGCAGTAACTTAGCGTTATATTACAAAACACGTTAATCTACGCGGTGCTCTATGAACTCGGAATTTAACAGAAAATTTCTCAATTTATAAGAAATTATTTGGTTTAATTTCATTACTATATATGTACGTATATTAAAACATTTTTATATAGAACGTTTTCACAATTCATAAGAAATTATTTAGTTCAATTTAATTACTATAAATTTATGTTATAACATTATCATAATTTATAATAAATTATTTAGTTTCATTTGTTTACCATATTTATATATAAAATTAAATTCATTGAACGACTTTGTTGAAATTATTATGGGGTAACCTGAATGGTTCTTAGCTATAGTTGGATCCGGTAGGTGGCACTGTTGCCGAGATCCAGAATCCACCCTTGCGAAGCCGTGGCGAATCTGAGTAAAATGTATACTATGGCATTTTTATAAAGAAAAAATAATTTCATACGCAAGAAATATCTGTTGAGAAATCAATAACTGTGAACTATTTCATATTTATAAAAAAGAAATATCTATTGTGACATACTCGTATCATCTCGTAGATGGAATATTGTGTTCTACTTCAATAGCCCGTAAAATTCCTGGGGCTCTCGCGTTGTAGGGATGATTTGCCTTAACTCTTTTGACTGTCGTATTGACGATCGCCATACCAGACGCTTAGAGTAAGTACAATCATACATAATATAGATTTATGTTAATATTTTAAGACCAGACGTCTCGCACTGAAAACGCTGCACCCCGTCGCCAGCCTGGTTATTTACATATGGCCTAATCGTGATGGAATTAAAATTAAAAGTCATGTGAACAACTTATTGAAAAATTGAGCTTTGAAAACCTTTATGGCATTCGGTATTAAAACTCAAAATTAATATAATAAATAATCCACTCATGTGAGTTTTTTGTAATGTTTGTTGCTATAATATCGGTTACTTTAATGATCGGCATAT
The DNA here is from genome assembly GCA_029286625.1 of Parnassius orleans. Lineage (NCBI taxonomy): Eukaryota > Metazoa > Arthropoda > Insecta > Lepidoptera > Papilionidae > Parnassius > Parnassius orleans. The sequence continues at coordinate 111,060 of JAGSMP010000758.1, read as the reverse complement.
AAACTTTAGGTAACTAATATAATCATGCATTACTTTGGAAAACTCCATTATATTAAAGATGTGAAATTTATTTTTATTTGGTTCCGCTTACTACAGCCTATCAAAAGTCCACTGCTGAACTAGCTAGGCCACTCTCATATATTTCCTCTCAGGATGAGGTGGGGATTTTTCCCATAGTTGCCACGCTTGGCACGATTTTTAACACGCTTTTGTTAGCTTGGTATGTATCTATGTAGCGGAATTTTTGAATGTGATTTTCATCCCCTTCAAAACGTCGGATTGATTTGAAACTTCGCACACTTATCAAGGACCGATGACAATGTAATAATTTAAATAGTTTGTCCCATTATCCTTGCCAGGATCCTCAGGATTTGGGAATAATTCATAAAACAACTACGATTTCTGCCAGTTCAATCTACTGTAAGCCGTAAAAGAACTTCTTTCCAAAAAAAAACACACGCTTTTGTAGTCAGCCGCACTAAAAAAATAGAAAATAAATAATAGTTTAAAAAAAAAAACTAAAAAAACACGCTTTTGTAAAATACCGAACTAAAAGGTAGACAATAATTTTCAATAAGTTTAAAATAAGAAAATGGTAATTATAAAAAAATCATTTTATTGTAAAAAAAAGCGTGGGGTGCTTGATGTCGATTGTCATTTGTAAAATTAGCGTCATCATAAAACTATCTGGAAAAGCATCCCACGCTTTTTAACACGCTTTTATTTACAATCAAATGATTTGTTTCATGTTTATCACTATTTTCGTATTTTAAACTTATTTAAAATTATTTTCTACTTTTTAGTTCGGTATTTTACAAAAGCGTGTTTTTTTAGTTTTTTTTAAAACTATTATTTATTTTTATGAGATTTTATCGAGAAGATGCCCATGCCCATCTCTGTTTTAATTATCCTCTGTAGTCTCTTATGACATCCATGGCATTATATGGGCTAGTGGATATTCTTTTCCTCTGTGATCATTTAGAGGCAAAATACGTGTCGTTTTATCGACGGTGGTGTGTTTTTTTAGTGTATTTCAATTGACAGTAATGCAATTGTGCACGTATACTTCATCGCTGACAAATGGGTAGCCTCTTAAGTTGGGAACGATCTATAGACACAGTAAAAAATTATACATGTCATAAAACATTGCAAGAAGAATATTAAGTTAACATTTTTTTGTTTTTCTTTTTTGTCCTCTTGAATACAAAGTTATTGGGTGACAAAGCAGACAGTTAACCTGATGATAAGTAGAGTTGTGCCTTATAGACATCGATCTATTATACAAAATTAAATGTTTCTTTGTTTAGCCCGTATACGTTCATCCGATTACGAATAAACTGAATATTTGTTCGTCTTTTCTTTGCATAAGTTGTACGTAGGCTTTTCAAATTATGTTAGACATTTTATTACTACACGGACCTTATCAATTTCATTTTCATTTTCGTGATTACGGATATTTTAACGAGATCATTAGACTAAAACGCCTATAAAACTCTTTCCTCAATCATCAATTTTATTTGTAGTCAGCAATCTGTCACAATTTGTCCAGTGCGAGACTGCTATGATAAATGAATGAAAATACCAAACAAGCTGAGCCGTTTTCTTTTCGCGCCGCGTGAAATGACAGCCGATATATCTCTGGCTCGGCCGCGTTTCATTTCGGTAGATTTTTGGAACAAAGAATTTGCTAGGTCATGTTGAACTTCAAGAAAACTTGACACTATTTTTTTTAGGATTCCACTGTCATAGAAGAAACCGTAACAGGTTTTTTCCTGGAATTTTTGCCCGATTTATGGTGAAAATTTATATTTATATTACGATATTATGTGACGTCATATGACCTTTAACCCGCGGACGAGAACGACGCTTCCAGCGATACCTTTTTTTTACAAGGCGAAATGCCTACGCATACCCGCCTCGCGGGGGCAAGGACGGGATATGTCGGACTCACACCGACTAAAACCCCATGGTGTTCCACCTTCTTCGCATGTTGGCAGGGCCACGGGAACGCTTTCACACACATCCGCGGCCCCACCAGCGCCGGCCGCCCCATAGCGGTTCCTCCTCGGGAGAGAACTACTCCTCCCTCATTTACTTCTCAGGTAAGGTGCACCAGAGCACACGGCGCGCCTTCCTCCACGGCCTTCAATTTTACCAGCGCAACGGACGCCTCCGTGTCCGATGCGCGAAGGCCATGGGGCCAGGAAAAAGGAGCACTCAGAAGCACTCACACAAGTGCTCAGCAGAGCGGGACAGTATTTCATGCCGGCACACCGCCTGCAACTTAACAAGGCGCAGGTTCAGCCTCACATGGAATACTGTTCCCATCTCTGGGCTAGGGATTTCCAGTGCCAGCTCCTTCCACTTGACCGCATCAAGCGCAGAGCGACTCGAATCGTCGACGACCGAGTCCTTTCCGATCGGCCCGATTCACTGGCGCTGCGAAGAGATTTTGCATTCCTTTGCATTTTCTTTCGCATATACCACGGGGAGTGCTCTAAGAAATTGTTCAGATTAATTCCAGCCGCCAAATTTCACGAACGCACATCGCGGCAAAACTCCCGATACCATCCACACTATTTGGATGCTTGGCGGTCGACCACTGTACGTTTCGCTAGGAGTTTTCTTCCGCGTACGACCTCTCTGTGGAATAATTAACCACCGGCAATTTTTGCGGACCGATACGACTTAGGGACCTTCAAGAAAAGAGCTTACTCCTTTTTAAAAGGCCAGCAATGCAACTGCAATTCCCCTGGTGTTGCAGTTGTTCATGGGCGGCGGTAGTTGCTTACCAACAGTTGAACCGTATGCTCGTTTGCCCCCTTTCCTATAAAAAAAATATTTTATTAAATACAATATTAAAAACTATAACAATAAAAAAAACTTAAACTAGTAACTTAATAATTATCATACAATCCTACTCCCCGCGGTATCGTGCCAAGATCGCTGGCTGCGTTTCCCCGCTGAATGGCTATACTTAGCCTTTGAGCGAGAAAAGAACCAGCCCTCTTTTCACCAGCAGAAACGACCAGCCGCGGATGGAGTTCCTTTAGGAACTTCACCGCACGTGGACCCCACGGACCAATAGTCCCTACAGCAAATGGCACAAATATGTAGTTATCTCTCAGAGACTCATATTTGCGCCACTTACTCAGTTCAGCTGTCTCTGATGCCGCCCCGCTCTAAACGAGGTACGCTTGAGCTGAGAGGCCGACAAAGTGTCTACGCAAGTAGCATCCCACACTAGGGCTTTACCTCTTTCCCAAGGGACCAATGTCATACCGTCGGGTCTTCTGCCATCGTCTCTAAATATTCCACAAGGCTATAAAACCGAGGGAACATTTATAGAGACAAGAGCCCTTCGGATGACATCGTTCAAAGAACCGTGCCGTGAAAACCTACCTGCACTTTACATGAAAGTCCGTGGAACCCAAACATGTGGACGCTGCTAACACAGGAGCACTGTTGGAGTTGACAAATCGCCGCTCCTAGTCAGATTCCTACGGCGATGGGCAAGCTTTCCCCATCAAGTAATTTGACAAGATTCCTTGATGGTAAACGGTAACCAGTGGCTAGATTCCTTAGTCGAAACAGCTTGAAGACGTGCCTGATCTTAGTCACTATGGAAATTATGAAACAAATCTTTCTGCACGATCTGTACCAACGGAATATCCCACTGTTTTGTTGGTTAACTTCCAGTGGAACATTTTCGGGCGACCGAGCGTTCGCCATGTCTACCCTGCCTCAGTAGCAAAGCACGGGTCTACTATATTATTTAAAATTATGTTACATAAGTCACGTTATCGTACTTCAAATTAAAATATATTTTTATCGAAGTAATTATATTTTATTCATTACTAAACAATGATTAAGTTTTATCTAATGAAAATATTCGCAAGTCAAATAACAGTTAATATTCTTTATGGTTTTTACAGTGATTACACTTTCTCAATCCGGCTCCAAAAATATATTATGCGGTATAACAGAGAAAATTTTATTCAATTCACGAGCCAAATTCGGTACGTTGTAAGACCCAAGACAAAGACTACCTGGAATAAAAACTGTACTTTTGGATTAAGTGCGCTCCACTATTTGTATAGAATTTAATTTATTTGCTGAAAGAAAGTTATTTCAGGGATAAAAGATTTTTCAAAAAGCTATTATCAACAATGGTTAAGAGACTAAATCTTTCTGGAAGACTATAACGAATTTATATGGTAATAAATATTAAAATATTATAGTTAGTAAATATTTTTAATTATAATGATAATAATTTAATTATTTGTCAGAATATTGTCACAATGATGTTACAAAATATAGGTTTGAGCTCATAATATTCTGCGGTATGTTTAATAACATTGGAAGAATATTAAATTATTATACAATAGATTATAGGTGTCTTAACATTTATTTGAAAATTAAGCTGGCAATAACTTATGTCAATTTTAAATCGATTACACCAATTTTTTCATTCAGTAAATCGTTACTTGAATAGCGAGACATTTAAACTCGGTCGAAATGATCTCTTACATTTACGCGAATACTATACACCGAGAATTGTCGTAGCTGACAAGCTTAGTATTTGCTGTAAATTTCACAGTACGCGAGCAAGTTGGACTTATTCTCGCCGGCACCAATTAAATCAAAGTTGTTAAAAATTAATGAGCTAAGACCCGCGTTATAAAATAATTTAAATTGAATAAAACTATTTTTTACGGATTTTATCGCGTTTAATTTTACTAATTTTGATTCCCGACGTTTCGGGTGCTTTACAGCACCCATGGTCACGGGGGGGACTGAGGTGTTTGACGTCCTAATGTCATAGTTAGCCCGGCTACCTTCAGTTTTTGAATATTAATTTTTGGTCCGATCTACGCAGAATGAGCTTACAGTATCTTGAAGTCTTGCAGTGGTATGCTTGGGTTTGGATTTAATTTTGTTAATTATAGGATCCCAAGCAGATGGCAGCACCCATCCATCTTCTCTATTGAAATTAGGATGTTTTTTAATTTCAATAGCCTCGCATATCATCCTTGGTAGGAATCGGTGTTCTTTTGCGAGGATTTGTGGTCTATCAAATCTGATGTAATGGCGGGGACGATCTTGAACATGTTCACAGACTGCAGACTTCCCAGAGCGTCGGTGCCTCACGTCAGCTATATGTTTATTTAAAATTAAAAATTTTGTACAACCGACTTCGATATAAATTATTAAGAATAACACAAAAACTATAAGTCAGACCTTGATCAAATTTAATGGGACCACATGAGAAGCACCAGCTTTCAAATAAAAAAAGAATCATCGACATCGGTTCACCCAGAAAATAGTTATGACGTAACCACACATAAAAAACATACAGTTGAATTGAGTACATCCTCCTTTTTGAAGTCGGTAGATATAATTTAAAATTAAAAATTTTGTACAATCTACTTCAATATATATTATTAAGGATAACTCAAAAACTATTGGTCAGACCTTAATCAAATTTATACGGGACCATATGAGAAGCACCAGATTTCAAATAAAAAAAGAATCGGTTCACGTAGAACATAGTTATGAGGTAACACACATAAGAAAACCATACAGTCGAATTGAGTACCTTCTCCTTTTTGAAGTCGGTAGATATAATTTAAAATTAAAAATTTTGTACAGCCGACTTCAATATAAATTATTAAGAATATCTCAAGAACTATTGGTCAGACCATGATCATATTAATATGGGACAACATGAGAATCACCAGCTTTCAAATAAAGAAAGAATCATCGAAATTGGTTCACGTAGAACAAAGTTATGACGTAACACACATAAAAAAATACACACACAGTCGAATTGAGTACCGTCTCCATTTTGAAGTTGGTAGAAAACGAAGTCTTACCTAGTATAAAGAGCACCTCCCGGCCTCCCTCAATTGCGTGCCCTATCCGCGTCACCACTAATCTTGATCCCAGTATCACTAACGATACGTGTTTTGCCTTTAAACGAGGCATACTCAGGGTTGGCTACCGCAGTTTTTTTTTACTTTTAGTGGTTACAAGAAAGAGGCTGCTGCCCATCTCCTGATTTGTTTCCCTTTGTCGCCTTTAACGACACCCCGGAATCTATGGAATAGTGCATATTCTTACACCGCCACTACACGGTACATTGTTGTTAGCTGTGGCTTAGGACCGTATGTACTTTGTGGCAGTCTGTGGGGGAGGTTTATGTTCAAATGTGAACTTGTGATAGGCTGTAGTACATTTTTGGAAAATGTTGTTTTGGTCTAGATAATAAAATAAAATAATGTGTCCTGTCTTACCTACTTTATAAAGGACCTCCCGTCCATCCTCAATTGCGTGCATTATCCTCCACTAATCCTAACACCACTACACTAGGAAAAACACACCTTCGTCGATAATGCGGCACGTGCTTAACATCTAAGCGAGGCATCCTCAGGTGAAGTAGACTCTGCGGTGGCGTCAAACGTTACCATCAAACTGAACGTTTTCTATATCGTAATGACGATTCACAAACATAAATTGCACACAAACAAACATCCGGACCGGGAAATATTTTTAGACTCTACAAGAGCTTGTTCCGTGCAGGAATCAAACCTGCGGCCCGCAGCACTCCAATCAAACTACTCTACTGCGCTATAGAGTCGTTATTATTTTAATTCTAGAGTAATGGTGATAAACGAGCACACTATCCACATAATGGTAAGTGGACGCTGTGGCCCAAAAACATCTACATCTGTCCTCGATTAAGAATCAAAATGCAAACCAGAAAAGTAAGATGGAATACCTCATTTCAGTAACAAATTCCAGTGCAACAACCATCATATTATAGCTGCGGCAAGACTACCATTAAAAAAATATTTTTATAACGGTACTAATCTATGATTTTTTATCAGTACTACCAACTTTCCCTTAATCAGTTGTTAGCCCTTTCAAAGACCAATTTCCTTATTGACAAAAACCTACCTCAGAATTCATCGTTAACATCATCATAAAGGCGGTTTACGATTGAACTGAAGCCAACTTGGTGCGATTGAACGCCGTCAAATGAAGTCTGTTTTGCCGAAAAACAAAAACTTTCTCAATTATTCGTGCTTATGATTCCGGTCACAGATATATCTGCAATTATTCGTGAACACATGTATGAAAACTTTGTAAAGTAATCATTTAACCAGTATGTAATTACGGATTTTATCCTGTATAATTAAACTGCTTTTACTTATTTTTACAGTGTGGGGACTGCGTTGTTTTACGTCAAGCACAGGTGCATTCTCTATTCCTTTACTCTCATATTCCTATGAGACGATCATCTGACACGACCGGAGAGAGATTTTTTTGCTTTCCAAGGCACCTGTCTTAAACAACACCAACTTCCAGACTTCGAGCTGCTAGACGAATGAGGCAGTCACCCCATTATAATATGAAATTTAAGCGTTGTAGAGCCAAACTATAGCTGCCTTATGGCTGCAGCACGAATGGGTCGGCTTGACTAGGTTTTCCTGCCACGATGAAAATATAAAACACAGAAACATGCATTGCAAACACGCCACAAACTTAATTAAGCACTCACATAATATTTTGTCTTCGAAATATTTCGTAGACATGCTGAAGTTTGCTAACACGCATTGGGGCAGCGGGGTGGACATTTCCTTGCCCTAAAATCATCTCAGAAGTTAAAGGAGGTATGTGCCCAGCAGTGGGGCGTATAAAGGATGTCATCATCATCATCATCATTACAGCCTTTCACAAGTCCACTGCTGAACATAGGCCTCCCCCAAGTTATGCCACAAAGCACGGTCCTGAGCCAACTGCATCCATCAACTGCCTGCATGTCTTACCAGGTCATCACTCCATCTAGTGGGGGGTCGCCCTACACTTCACCTACCGGTACGGGGCTGCAACTCGATAACCTTTTTTTTCCATCGGTTGTCGGATCTTCGGCCCATTGCCACTTCAGCTTACTAATCCGTTGGACTATGTCAGTCACTCTGATTCTACTGCGGATTTCCTCATTCCTAAGTTTATCACGGAAAGAAACCCCAAGCATAGACCTCTCCATAGCTCGCTGAGCGACTTTAGCGTCGTCATACGGCCAGCAGTAAAGGACCACGTCTCAGATGCATAAATCATCGTTGTACAATTTCGTTTTCAGGTTTTTAGGTATACCTGACGTGAGGATGCGTCGTGATAACCCGAACGCTGCCCAGCCGAGCTGAATCCATCGACTTACCTAGTAGGACTATATGTCCCAGGTAAACATACTCGTCAACAACTTAGAGCTTAGTGCTCCTAACAACTACCGGCATAGGTGTGACATGGACATTACACATGATCTTTGTTTTGTCCATGTTCATCTTAAGACCTATGCGTTGGGAGACACTATTGAGGTCATTGAGCATAGTGCTTAGGTCCTCCAGCGGTTCTGCCATAAGGACTATCTCGTCGGCAAATCAAAGGTGAGTGATGTACTCGCCATTGATGTTAATACCGTATCCTTTCCAGTCCAGTAGCTTGAAAACGTCTTCCAATGCAGCAGTGAAGATTTACGGGGATATAACGTCACCCTGTCTTACGCCTCTCTGCAGATGGATAGGTTTCGTACTCCGGTTCTGAACTCGGATAGCCATTGTAGCCCTACTGTACAAACACTTCAGTAATTCGATATTCCGACAGTCAACTTGGCATCGCTGAAGGGACTGCAGCACCGCCCAAAATTCGACGGAATCAAAGGCTTTCTCATAGTCTACATACGACAGACATATTGGAAAATTGTACTTCTCAAACTTCTGTACAATTTGCCGAAGAGTCTGTATGTGGACTATTGTACTAAAGCCTTTTCGAAAACCGACTTGTTCGGGAGGCTGGAAGTCGTCGAGTCTGCGTGCGAGACGATTCGTAATGACTCTCGAAAACAGCACGTAGACGCCGCTCAGAAGGGAAATCGGTCTGTAGTTCTTCAAGAGAGCGTTGTCGCCTTTCTTAAAGAACAAGACCACCGCACTTCTGCTCCACGCCTCCGGAGTTCTGCTCCCACCATGGATGACGGAATTAAAGAGCTTCTGAAGGACTTCAAGTACTGGTTTTCCATCCGTTTTCAGAAGCTCTGCTGTAATTCCATCTCATCTAGGGCCTTCCCGTTTTTAAGGTGCTGGAGAGCCATTCTAATCTAACTCAGACTGACGTCCGGGATATCATCGGAATAGTGTCGGATAAGACTTGCTCTTTGATCGTTACTCACACTTGCGTATGGCTCCAACAATGACGTGTACAGCTGCCCATAGAATCTCTTAATCTCACTCAAAATCTCAGGTGTCGTGGAAACGATGCTGCACACACTCGGTCTTCAGCTTTGACAGTTGGTTCTCTCTGGCAGACAGATCTCTGGCAAAGACTTTGGATCCCTGGTTACGCTCGATTGCTTCTTCAATACGAGCTGCATTGAAGTTGCATAAGTCCCGCCGCATGCATTTGGAGATCTGTCTGTTCAGTTGCCTGTATGCTGTCAAATCTGTTGAAGACTGCAGCTTCATTTCCCGTCTAACAGCCATGAGATTAAGAGTGTGATCGGAGAGTTTTTGTGTTCTTCTGCGACGGGTCTTAAAGAACTTAGCTTCGGCCGCATGGATAGTTTCCACGAGCTTTTCATTCATATCGTCCACTGCATTGCAATCTAGGGCTGAAAACGGTTTTGTAACTCGAGCTGAAAGGTTTCGGGACTTTGGATTAGAGCACGAGGGGGACGGAGCGTTGACTTCATTAGACGACACCTCTCCAACTTAACGTTTAGGTTCAGTGTGCCTCTAACCATTCGGTGATCGCTACCAGTTTTCACCCTCGCGATCACTGAGACATTACTGAACAGTTGGCGTCTAGTCGTATGACTAGATACATCAGATCATATAGTTTAGAACTAGATGATAATGAAGTCAATCTCATATTTTGTCGAACCGTCCGGTCTCGACTAGGTTCATTTCCTGTGGGAAGCTTCTGGAAAAAAGAGTTATCATCATAAAGAGTCCCTCTTTCTCCATGAAGTCGGCCAGCTGCTGGCTCCTTGGGTTCCGTTGCCCTATTCCAAATTTCCCTAACTTCAGCTTACTGTTCTCTTATGTGCCTAGTTTTGCGTTGAAGTCTCCCATTAACACCGTATAGTGGGTTTTGGAGGAATGCATGGCTCTAGAGATATCCTCATACAAATGTATCCCACCTCCACCTCCTCATCGGGATGTGCCGAGGTTGGTGCCTGGTGGTGAATCCCACCATCATCCTTCACAGTTAGCTACCGTGGGCAAATCTTTGCTACAGAGAGCACGAGGGATCTGTGACAGCAAACACCTGGCCGCCGAGCTTCAGCACGTCAAGCAGGTTCTGCACGACAACAAGCTTCGGGTCCCGCGCCTACGTGTGACGTACCGAGTGAAGTCGGCTACGGTCGAGCGTGTGCCTGCTGTACTACCATATGTCAGAGGTGTTACAGACAAGATTGGCTACATCTTGAACCGAGCTTCTATTAAAACATTCTTCAAGCCGCGGAAGAGGATAAGTCAGTTCTTACCATCCGTCAAGTGCAATATCCCTCTATAAGATGCAGGAGTGTACAAGCTATATATAAAGCAAAAAATACGATCTATCAAAACCCGCGTAAAGGAACACATAGCTGACGAGAAACACCAACGTTCCGGGAAGTCTGCAGTTTGTGATCATATCCTAGACGGCCCCCGCCATTACATTAGATTTGATAAACCACTAATTCTCGCGAAAGAACATCGATTTCTGCCAAGGATGATACGCGTGGCTATTGAAATTAAAAAACATCCTAATTTCAATAGAGAGGGAGGCTGGTTACTAACACCTACTTGGGATCCTGTAATTAATAAAATTAAAACTAAACCCAAGCATACCACTGCAAGACTTCAAGACACAGTAAGTTCATTCTGCGTAGATCGGACCAAAACTAATAATTAAAAAGCTGAAGGTACTCCGGGTTAGCTTTGACATCGGTATGTCAATCATCTCAGTCCCGCGTGACCATGGGTGCTTTAAAGCACCCGAAACGTCGAGAATTTAATAAAAATAAGTTAATTAAATGCGATAGAATCCGTAAGAGTAGTTTTATTCAATGAATGCTATATCATGGTTATCCCCTTCTAGAAAAGGTAAATCATTAATATATACAAGAAACAGAAAGGGGCCGAGAATTAAGCCCTGAGGCACGCCCATTTGTACTATACTTTTTACGTGGTAAAGCCAAGCTGCAGCTATATTTATAGTATAGTTGTATCACGAATGGGTCGGCTCGACCGGGGAAATACCACGCTCTCACAGAATACCAGCGTAAAATAGCAGCTTAACACTGCTGTGTTTCGTGTGATGAGTGTAGAGAACCGGAGACCCTTTTTACTGGAAAAGAGGCATCCCATCTTAGTCCTCAAGGCTGACAACGCATCTGCATTTCGATTCGCAAATGAGGATGTATGGTATGTTATTGTAATAACATAATTTAAAAAAAACGTAAAAAAGAAAAGAGGATACCTGCGGAGTTTCTTTCGCCGTTTCTTCTCCAGTCAAAGGATCCCCATTTTGAAATGGCAGTAGATTTGAAAAAAAAAATGAAAGTTGACAAATGATATTTTCATTTCGTCAGTATTCATTCAGCCAGTATCGGAATCCTCGGCTTCGACATATCAAATGAGGAGCTGGCGAACAAAACGGTATAGTTACGCTTCTGGTCAAAATAATTTTTGTTTTTTAATCCGGAGGTTTTTGGCCCGCTGAATACGAATCTCAACTCAGATCCAAACAGAACGGCCTAAAACTGTGTTAAAATTGCATACAAACTTCGTGGTTTCGATCATAACGGCATATTTACAATCAAGTTTCAACAGCTTTGAATAAGCCAGCACGTTTTCGTTCAAAATGGAATAATTTTCATACAAATTTGTAAAATGTCAATCAAATTGGATTAAGTGACACATTTTTTTACTTAATCCAATAAAATATGATCGGCTTTGATTAATCGCTTAAACTATTTGGACTTCACGAACATAACGAATTTGCGTCTTTTCGCAAACGGCTGTGGAGGCAAAAATAAAAATTCACACTTTATTCATGCAATAATGTTCTGGTTGCGAAACCAAACCTCCACAAGCCTAAAGGATGTGAACATCACTCTTCCCGTATGGGGACACAACTACTTGCCTGCAGATCGAGTTTTCGGCAGAGTGGAGAAAGAAATACGCAAACACCCATTGTTGTTTACCAAGAAAAATACTTTGACATATACAGGAAATTTGGAAACCTAAAGGTGTTGGGAGAAGACTCGGTACTGTACGACATTAATAGATTGGGTGATATCTACATTACTTTGATAGGGATAAGAGAGCTCAAGAGTTTAAAAATATACAAACTCACTGACTCACAGGCGCTGCGAAGAGATGTTGCATCTCTTTGCGTATTCTATCGTATCTACCACGGGGAGTGCTCAGAGGAATTTTTCGGTCTAATTCCAGCCGCTCAATTTCACCATCGCACATCGCGACAGAACTCGAAATACCATACGTATCATCTGGATGATTGGCGGTCCACTATTGTGTGATTTAGAAGAAGTTTTCTTCCTCGCACAACTTCCTTGTGGAATCGAATACCACCAGCAATTTTCCGGATCGTACGACTTATGAACCTTCAAGAAAAGAGCCTACACTTTTATAAAAAGCCGGCAACGCATCTGCAATTCCCCTGGTGTTGCAGTTGTTCATGGGTGGCGGTAGTCACTTACCATCAGGTGAGCCTTAAGCTTGTTTGCCCCCTCTCCTATAATTTTTTTTTTAAAAGAAAACATTAACAAAAATTATCAAATACTTAGTTCTACTTCCGCGGTATAGAACCAAAAACGCTAGTTGCGATTCCTCGCTGAATGACTAGACTTTTAGTGAGAAAAGAAATTAGCCTTCTCGTCACCAGCGGCGACGACTAGTCGCAAATACCTGCAGTTCCTTTAGGAAGTTCACTGCATTAGATCCTATATAACAACAGCCTCAACAGTAAATAAAACCAATATAATATATTTACAACTCAGAGATTATATTGCGCTATTTACTTAATTTAGATACCTCTGATCTCAATTCATTTCTAAACGAGGCACCACTGAGATAAGAGACTGCCAAGTGTCTACGCACGTAGCATCCCACATTGGGACATTGACTCTCTCCCAAGGGACTAAAGTCATACTGCAAGTCTACAGCCGTCATCTCTATATATTCCATATATATTTTATAATAGTAATAAATATTCGAGGTATATTTATTACTATTATATATTATCAATACATAATGACGCTATTAATATTAGCTACATATTGTATGTTAACCACTCCAATGTAAGCTTAAAATGCTTGTATTTGGAGTAATTTATGTCAGTAGTTGAATGGCAGTTTCGAACTCTCAAGTTCACATACTGAACAATTAGCCGTATATGTTAGTATTACATAGCTCACATTACTGAATGTGTTGCGACGAGATGAAATTAAACTTAAATTGCTTGGTAAGAACCTTTACTGACTCATCTCATGAATATACAAGCTATACGCTACAAGCTACACGCTACACACTACACAGAGATCATTTTATAAGTGATATGATTTGTCGGTGTTTCGATCAAGCGTGACACTGATTGAAAAGTATTCAAATAGGTCAGCCCGATCGGGTAGGATCACGCTCTTACAGAATACCAGCTTAAAATAGCAGCTTAATGCTGCTGTGTTCCGTATGTAGAGCTTAGAGAACCGGAGACCCTTTTTACTGAAAACGAGGCATACCATCTTAGTCCTCAGGGGTGACAACGCATCTCCATTTTGATTCTTAATCGACGACAAATGTAAATGTCTATAGACCACAGCATTCACTTACTATCAGATGGACTGTGTGGTCGTTCGTCACCCTTACTTTATAAAAAACAGGAATGCTTATTTGACAAAAAGGTTTTATGTTGCGTAATTTTATAACGCACTGCAAACAACAATAATGTTTTTAGACAGGCTGTTAGAATATCTTACAGTGTAATATCATCCCATGGATATCATAAGAGGCGACAGAGGGAAACAAACCAGAAGATGAGCAGCAGCGTCTTCCTAATAGCAACATAAAAGTTAAAACCTGCGGCTGGAATTTTCCTGCCAATCGTGACCACCATGGCAAATATCCCCCTTATGAGACAATCTATGGGGGAGGCCTATCTTCAGCAGTAGACTTTGATAGGCTGTAACGATAACGGTTAATGTTAATTGTAATAAATAAAAATAAATGTTAAATAAACATGTTGTTTTCTATCATGGCAACTTTAGCAAGTACAGACGTTAGCTTTCAGAACAAATTTGTGATTTCCAGATTCGTTAGCAGACTTCGTGCAAAGCCAACAATACGTCGAAGTGTTTGTGCGAACATTTATCTATCTAATTACCTGTTTGACGTGTCAGCTGTAATGAGGAACGTTAAAAGTTGTGCGTAATTACACATCAAGAGCCGTAGTAGCTCAGGGCCTAAGTGCGCGCTATAAATTCCACAGTACGGGAGCAACCCGGGTGCGATCCCCTCCGGCACCAATTAAATTGTTAATGCGGTTTACCACGTGCTCGGCGGTGAAGGAAAATATCGTAAGGAAACCTGTATGTCTGAGTAATAAAAAAATATTTTGAAGACATGTGAAGTTCGCCAACACGCATTTGGGCAGCGCGGCGGACATTTCCTTTCCCTAAATCCATCTCAGAAATGAGAGGAATCCTGTGCCCATCAGTGGGACGTATATAGGCTGTAATTTTAACTTTAAGTACACATCTGGCAAATATAACCAATATTTGCTAAATGTGTTGTTATTGGCTAACTCATTATATTACTATATAACGTCCTTTTAAATGCCTAGCGATCGTTGTTTTTTTTTTAAATGCTGCTAGTTGGATTAAAAAAATAACAGAATCGATTCTTTATTTTTAACCGTGTAGTGGCGGCGTAAGAATTTACACTAGCCCATATCGTTCTATGGTTGTCGCAAGAGGTGACAGAGGAAAATAAAACAGGAGATGGGCAGCAGCATCTTCGTGAGTATAACTCGAAATTTAAAAAAAATGAGGTTCCACCGCTGGGGTTGGGAAAACTAGTGCTTCAGAGTGCTCGACTTTCCTGGCCGCATGGCCTCCACGCACCTGGCTCGGAGGGGCCCGCTACGCAGGTGGAGTTAGAGGCCGCGAAGGAAGGCGTGCGTAGTGTTCTGGTGTGCCTTAATGCTGTGTCTCGTATGGTGAGTGTAGAGAACCGGAGACCCGTTTTGCGGAAACAAGGCATTCCATCTTAGTTCTCATGGGTGACAACGCATCTGCATTTTGATTCGTCATCGAGGATAGATATAGATGTCTATGGGCCACAGCAATCTCTTACCATCAGGTGGACTGAGTGTTCATTTGTCACCCTTATCCTATAAAAAAAAGAACTTCAAATTCAAATGTCGTGCAAATGGCTTTGGAAATTGAATTGATGATATTCCCATGGTAGCTCCTTCTAACAAAAATGATTTAAATCGGTCATTATGGTAAAAAATCATCGCTAAGCATATTCCAATGAATTGAAAATGTCACTCAATCCGGTGCATCGAATAGCATTCGTTATATCTCGGAATTAAAGTGCACTCTCTGATAGTATTCTAAAAGTATTTTCACTGGCATGCGTTTTCTTTATTCATCGGAGATGGATCGCATAGCTCTTTGAGTAAATATGTACCCGATGAAATACGCGTTCTTAATGTAAATGGATGTACTGTAGATAGACGCACGGGCCTTTTAATAACTGCTAGGTATTGCGATGCTGAAAAGAGTTCGGTACCTTTGAACATAAAGTATAGAGTGCAAATAATTGTAAAATTTTACCCGACTGCGGCAAACAACAAAACGTTTGTTATTCAATCGCACTTCGATAATCGCACTCAGATAAATAGTTTCGTGGATTAATAAACATTTTATTTTGTTTATTTTTTTTATCCTTTATTGCGACCACCCTCAACTAGGGATTACATCATTACAGCCCTTCACAAGTCCACTGCTGAACATAGGCCTCCCCCACGGAATGCCACAAAGCACGGTCCCGAGCCACCTGCATCCATTGACTTCCTACATGTCTTACCAGGTCGTCACTCCATCTAGTGGGGGGACGCCTTACACTTCGCCTGCCGGTATGAGGCTGCCACTCGAGAACCTTTCTTCCCCAACGTTTGTCGGTTCTTCGAGCTATATGGCCGGTCCATTGCCACTTCAGCTTACTAATCCTTTGGGCTATGTCGGTTACTCTGGTTCTACTCGTTTATCACGCAGAGAAACCCCGAGCATAGACCTTGAGCTTCCTCATACGGCCAGTAGTGAAGGAACACGTCTCACTTCCATATGTCATCACTGGCAACACGCATTGGTTGTACAATTTAGTTGTGAGTTTTTTTTGGTATCCCTGACGAGAAGATGGGTCGTAATCTCCCGAACGCTGCCCAGCCGAGTTGAATCCGTCGATTAATCTCTCGGTCGAAGTTGGATTTACCTATTCGGACTATTTGTCCCATGTAAACATATTCGTCAACAACTTCGAGCTTAGTAGCTCTCAACAACTACCGGCATAGGTGTGACATGGACATTAAACATGATTTTTGTTTTGTCCATGTTCATCTTGAGACCTATCCGTTGGGAGACACTATTGAGGTCATTGAGCATAATGCTTAGGTCCTCCAGCGATTCTACCGTAAGGACTATATCGTCAGCAAATCGAAGGTGAGTGATGTACTCGCCATTGACGTTAATACCGTATCCTTTCCAATCCAGTAGCTCGAAAACGTCTTTCAATGCAGCGGTGAAGAGTTTCGGGGATATTACATCAACCTGTCTTACACCTCTCTGCAGTTGGATAGGTTTCGTACTCTGGTTCTGTACTCGGATAGCCATCGTAGCCCTACTGTACAAACACTTCAGCACCTCGATATACCGACAGTCCACTTGGCACCACTGAAGGGACTGCAGCACCACCCAAATTTCAACGGAATCAAAGGCCTTATCAAAGTCCACATACGCCAGGCATAGTGGCAAATTGTACTCTTCGGACTTCTGTACAATTTGTCGAAGGATATGTATGTGGTCTATTGTGCTAAAGCCTTTTCGGAAACCAGCTTGTTCGGGAGACTGGAAGTCGTCGAGTCTGCATGCGGGACGATTCGTAATGACTCTCGAAAACAACACGTAGACGCGGCTCAGTAGGGAAATCGGTCTGTAGTTCTTCAAGAGAGCGTTGTCGCCTTTCTTAAAGAACAAGACCACTGCACTTCTGCTCCACGCCTCCGGTGTAGTGCCACCATGGAGGACGGAGTTAAAGAGCTTCTGAAGGACTACACGTACCGATTTTCCACCCGCTTTCAGAAGCTCTGCTGTAATTCCATCCTCGCCTGGGGCCTTGCCGTCTTTAAGGTGCATTCTAATCTTGCTCATACTGACGTCCGGAATATCATCGGAATAGTGTCAGATAAGACTTGCTCTTGGATCGTTACTCACACTTGCGTGTGGCTTCAACGATGATGTGTACAGCTGCCCATATAACTTCACAATCTCACTCAAAATCTCAGGTGTCCCAGAAACGACGCTGCCCCACTCGGTCTTCAGCTTCGACAGTTGGCTCTTTCTGGCAGACAGATCTCTAGCAAAGACTTTGGAGCCCTGGTTCCGCTCGATCGCTTCTTCAATACAAGCAGTATTAAAGTTGCGTAAGTCCCGCCGCATGCATTTGGAGATCTGTCTGTTCAGTTGCCTGTATGCTTTCAAATCTACTGAAGATTGCAGCTTCATTTCCCGTCTAACAGCCATGAGATTAAGAGTGTGATCGGAGAGTTTTTGTGTTCTTTTGCGGCGGGTCTTACAATACTTAGCTCCGACCACATGGACAGTTTCCACGAGCTTGTCATTCATATCGTCCACTGCATTGCAATCTTCTAGGTATTGAAAACAGTTTTGTAACTCGAGCTGAAAGGTTTCGGGACTTTGGATTAGAGCACGAGGGGGACGGAGCGTTGACTTCATTAGACGACACCTCCAACTTAACGTTTAGGTTCAGTGTGCCTCTAACCATTCGGTGATCGCCACCAGTTTTCACCCCCGCGATCACTGAGACATCACTGAACAGTTGGCGTCTAGTCGTCATAATGAAGTCAATCTCATTTTTTGTCGAACCGTCGGGGTTCGACCAGGTCCACTTCCTGTGGCTTTCACTTTCCGCTTCTGGAAGAAAGCGTTCATCATAAAGAGTCCCTCTTTCTCCATGAAGTCGGCCAGCTGCTGGCCCCTTGGATTCCATTGCCCTAATCCGAATTTCCCTACTTTCAGCTCACCGTTCTCTCTTGTGCCTAGCTTTGCGTTGAAGTCTCCCATTAACACCGTATAGTGGGTTTTAGGATAATCCTATAATATTCCAGCGCAACTTGTCTATCTCTTCTTCCAGCTCCAGGATCTTCTCGCCAGTCCTCAGAGTGCGTGCGTTATAAGTTGCCAGGTCGAGTCGTCGTAGGTGGCAACCGAACCTCCACCGGAGATTTTTAGCACTCCCTGCCCCGCTGTTACCATGGTCGCCACCGTAGCCAGGAGTAGCAGGGCCGCCGGGGACTGGGGACCGTCTCTTCGTAACTTTCTTCATTGGGGGGGTATATTGCCGTAGTTGCCACGCTTGGCGAGCGGGTTGGCAACCGAAGTTTTTTTATTGTTATTTGCTGTTATCAGAAAGATGCTGCTGCCCATCTTCTGCCTCAGTTTCCCTCTGTCGCCTCTTACGACCCCCACGGGAAGATATGGGGTAATGGGTATTCTAACCCTCCGGCGAACTTAATCCCTTTGGCATTCTCTACTGGTCAAACCTTTGAAAGATGGACTAAATAAATAAAAAACGTGAAAAGAAAAACTATTAATTCCTAATTCACTTAGGGCCGATTTTTTAGTCGTCTGACAAAAGTTATCCATCAAATAAATTATAACTGGCTGAATATAAAAGTCTAAACCATTGAACTATTTTATAAGTACAACTGTAATTTTAAATTTGTTTAAGGTGTTTTAAGTATTTTATTCTATGAATATTTTTTTCTCGTGATTGAAAAATAGGCCCTTAAATACAAAAATGAGCTTTATACAATATTTCAAGTTGACTGCTTTTTTGGTTTAGTAGTCGTTACCACGACTGCTGTTCCACATGGTCCTGATTCAGATCCCGGGTCTGGCCAAAAATTAGTTATTGACTTTTTCTGTCGATAAATTCTCAGTAAGAGCCCGGAGTCGCTCGCCTGATCTCTATCCGATCGTGTTGAATTACCGTCCCATCGGACTATGACAGTGAAGTAACAGAGAATGCACCCGTGCTTGTGCATACAGTGGGCACTGTAATCCTGTCCAGAGCAGATGACTAGTCTCCGTTGAGACTGACTGCCGTGACTAAAATACGGTTTATTATAAAAAAATCTGGTTTATTATCACTTTTTATTTTATACGTAGAATCTTCACAGTCAAAGTTCATAAAAGAATTATAAAATAAAAAACGTTGCTGCCCGGAGAACAATTATTAATGTAAAGATCTGTCAAATTAGCCGGATTATCGTTATCGACATTAAACTTTATGTCAAAGTTGGAGCGCGCGACACCCGGGCGCTTAACTGTAATGCTATGCTAATGAATGTTCATTAAATGTACGTTAACGTATTAACTTTATGGTATAGGGAGCTATTACAAACAATTTATGACGTTCGAATTCAGTGTGTATTTCAACAATAAAGATCATTTGCTTATTTTTATTTTATTTTTAATCTCTATTACATTCCCTATAACAAAGATACAAAGGGCGGAAAGTCTAGAGGCATTTCCTACCGGTCTACTTATAGAGTGGCGAGAATTGGACGTAGGTGTAAAATTCAAAAAAAAGCTTAAAAGGTATTGAAAACCGAAATAAATACGATTATAATATTATGGATAAATACATAAATATTCCTCAATATATATTTATACAAACTTACAATATTGTATATATACATATAATCATACTAAATATAAATATATCTAACCACCCAATATTCTTCTGATAATGCTTCAATAGTAACGAACCAACTTTATGAAGGAGTATTTTTAATAGGCACTTTTCTGATGTCATCATTTCAACAAAAAATAATTTTAAGAACAAAATCATAGCTAAAAATTATTAAACCTAAATAACCGACCAAGTGCGAGTCGCACTCGCGCATGTAGGGTTCCGTATCATCATAATACACGTTTCTAGTAGGAGAGCCCCTTTTGATTTTTAATTTATTTTAATTTTTATTTGTTGTTATAGCGGCAACAGAAATACACATTCTGTGAAAATTTCAACTTTACTTACGTTAAATTTTAACTTACGGATCATAAGATACAGCCCGCTGACAGACAGACGGACGGACGGACGGACGGACAGCGGAGCCTTAGTAATAGGGTCCCGTTGGTTACTCTTTAGGTACGGAACGCTAAAAAGTGAAACATACGTCAAATACCACAAAAGAAAACAACTTCTATATAATATTTCGAAAGTCTTTGAAAGTCGGAGATTTTATTCCTATACACTTTGTCTTTAAACTGTTTTATTATTTTTAGTTTATCGGTTTTTTGTAGTCGGTTTTTTATAGCTTAATGGCAAAATAGTTGAAAATGTTTTAATGTAATTTAAGAATAATATATATGTGTATTACCTTTCTATTTGATAAATTATAATGGCAAAACGTCGTTCCTACTATAATTGTTGCGGGGATGGATGCTTAGTGAGCAATTAAAAGGATTCAGATATATCATTTTTTAAGTTATTGAATTTGTTTTTGAATTTATTTGAAATCTTTTTTAATAAAAAAAAAACAAGAACAAGAAATTGGTTTAATTTTTTTGTTAGATAGGTACTTACAGCAAAAAAGAATTAAGTAATAATTTAACTACAGAAGTAATACCTTAGTACTTTATTACAAAACTTAGTTGAAATTTACTTCACTATCCAAGTACCTACTTACATACCTATACTCGTCTTTGTAATAAAAATAATTTAAGTTACAATAGCACAAAATACTGAAATTAAAACTTTGTTTACAAGATTTTTAACTAAGTACAATACGATCATATTTCTGTTAGGAATCATATTTCGGGTTTATTGGTTGTTTACGCTATCTACCTATACGAACCAAGCATCGCGATTCCCGACGAATGGCCTTGCAAGTTGCATGCGTTGGGCATCACAGAACTCACATAGTAGATAATATGGTCGATTATAGTCAGCATAGGTACTTCATCTAATTAACTTACCATTTCACAATGTATTTTTTACTCTTTATTAACAGCCCTTAGTAACCACGGAAAGTCCGTCGTGACGTAGGAAGGGGAAAAGATGCAAAGTAATACGGACACTCGCGCGCAGCGATAAAAATTTATTTAGCTAGCGTGCGCGATTTATCTGATTAATAATAACTATGTAGGCTCTTGAAACGTCGGCAAGAGACAACATCAAAGGAGTGCAACTTCTGTACGTAGTACTATTATTTATTCTGTGCCTAAGACCTCAGTAGAGGAGCGTTAAGAAGTGCTGAGCGTTTAACATATGTGTGTGATAAATACAAGACTTTTTATTCCAGTGTTACAATAATAATTTACGTCAACGGAAACCATTAATAATTTAATTATTTTTTCAGAATTTGGGTTTAGTAATGCAGAAATAGAAATACATACGTATTAAAATAGCTTCACTAGAGTATTAAATCATTTTGAAACATTATCAAATTAACAAGTTATAAAATAGCTTCATAAATAGGAACAATGCAATTGCTGTAGACTTATCTCCAAGAAACTATAAATAATGGTACACTTCCTTTTCTTGTTTCCCACTACACTGTGGGATCTTTACAAACCGCACATTTCTGCACATCAGCATTTTTACCTTATTGTTTCATTTTTCATTCTCATCAATTCAGTACGCAATCACTCGCCGTCGCGCATTGTACTCATTATCAATAATATCAGAATAAATTACATAATCAGTTCAAGTCTTTATCATTTCTATCTACTCCTAAGATTGTACAACACAGCAGCTCGTACATCTTAATCGTCCTTCGAGCATTAATCTAGTGCCAGTAAGATCTAAGCGGGACCACGCGGTTCGACAACGTATCTTCGTTTCGCCCGTTTAGTGCTGCCCGTGTATTACCGCCTATTCAGCAAAAACTACACGTGACTTTTCCAAGCAATTGCGCAGTGAATATGTTCCTGCTACAGCATACATCACCACCAACAGCAGTGATTGGTAATCATCACTCCATCAATCACGATAAGCATTTTTTTAAATGCAATAGCGAATCGGTCGAGTCAGCCTCCCACAAGCGGGTCTCACCGACGAGATCGAGAAGCGCATATTGCATTAGGATACTGGAGCACTTGGCAACAGCATCATTTCCGTGACTTAGAAGCATCCGTCACCGGATTATCAATCAAATCGTCCATTATCCAAAAAAAAATGGAAGATTTACTATCAACTCAGCAACAACTTCTTCAAGCAATGGAGCAGTTATTCATCAACTTCAAGAAAGATGGAGCTGAAAGAAAAAACCCATCTAACATATCAAGGCGACTGGAAACTCTGGATCAGTACTGGAGAGAGTTCCAAGCTAATCATATCAAGTTGTGTGAGTACGAGGACCAAGACTACACTTATTTCTCGGAAAATCACTTCGAAAAAGCAAAATCATATTACAACGAAACGTCGCGGTGCAATCAGCAAGGTACCTATCAAGATTCTAAAAAAGCTCAATATTCCAAGGCAAACCCGGGTGCATCAACTAAAGCATTTATCAATTATACAAATGCGAAGTCTTGAAATCGTTAGCAAGGAATAAATAGACGTGTCCATTGTGCAATGAACAACATGGAATTTTCCACTGTAAATCGTTTTTAGGTCAGACACAAGAGTTAAAACGTAAAACAGTGGTAAAATTGAATTTATGCGAAAACTGTATTTTTGATCATAAAGGCAAGGACTGTTTTTCCGACAAAAGATGCGCGCGTTGCAAAAGCGATCACAATACTTTATTGCACGAAGCACACGTATCAAATATCAACGCGAGCGAGCGAGACAGCAACAAAAGGGTCACACAGCAGAGAAACGTGACACATGTTTCACAGGAAAACGTCGCCGAAATCCTCCTGGCAACAGCCCAAATCAAGGTGCTATCAGCTGATGGAAGCTGTCTGACTGTTCCGCAAGTACTTCGATTATTTGGATAACATATGCTCCAAGATATCAAAACAAACAAAATGTGATGCAATGTTGTCGCAACTACATCATGAGGCCACTGAACTGGACTACCATCATCATATGTTGCTCGGTCAGCAATACACGCGACGCCGGCGTAGGCTTATTAACAGTGTCGGATATCTAGCGCACAGCTTGTGCGGTGTGTTAGACAACGAGTTCGCTCAAAAATGCGAGAAAGACATCAATCTAATCAGGATGAATCAGAAACATCTCGCTCTTCTATGGAAAAATCAAACATCAGTAGTTAAAGCTGAATACAACATTTTGATTCGAATCAAGAAGTCTATGAACAAGCAGCACAAAATCTTCAATAACCATAAGATAGAAAAAGAAGCCAACATCATAGCAAAAGAAATTCAGACCGAAGAAATCAACAATGAATTTATCCTCTCATCCATGATAGCAAACAACATTTTGGCAAATCTAAAAACCATTCATAAAACGCTCGTAGAGACCATCACAGACATCCACTATGGGCAGTTTAATATTTATTTATTAACGCCTGAACAACTGTGTGAAGAGTTAAATATTATCTTTGGCCGATTATCAAAGGAATTAGCTCTGCCTATAAACAACATCCAAAACAACTTATCCAGACTCTATCATTTACTGGAAGTAAAAGCAAGGGTGACAAGCCAATACTTTATTTTTGAGATCAAAATCCTGTTGGTGCAGGGATACCCACGAGATTTACAGGCTTATCTCTATCCCTCAGCAAGTACAAAAACAGATGGTCTGTATCACACCTATCGCAGATCATATTGCGACCAACATCCAAAAAGATTCTTACGTACCATTATCAGAAGAAAAAGTTCGAAGATGTACACAACTCGACGCTGAGACTCACCTTTGCCCGCTACAGAAACCTATTTTCCATATGAATTCGGACGACATTCTCTGCAACAAAAATGAAGACACAGATCAGTGTAAAATCAAAATTTCGCCGTGCAAAGATATATGGGTTGAACTTAACAAACTAAATACGTACCTGTGCTTTTGCTGTAATCAAAGGACGATAAGAATAATATGCGAGCACCATGTTATAGCGCAACAACTTAGCAAGGCCAGTATTATCATTCTCGAGGACGGACTTCATTAAAAGTGAAACATTGACAATATTTTCACACAAAAAGCAGGTCACTAATTATAATATCAAGCCCGACCTTGCAAAGATAGACATACCTCCAATCAATGATGTCATCAATCTATCAATTCCTCTCTAAAGGCTCAAGAAATTCGACGAATCAGAAAATGAGGAGAATCGAAAACACTTGTCAAGTATTGGCCACCAAATAGAGCAGCTGAAGACAAGTAACACTGACAGATATTGTCGCTTCCGCGACAGTTGCTGGTTGTGTTTCCATAGTGCTCCGTAATAAATAAGCATAAAAAATAGTAAACAATAATATTAATCGTTAAAAGTGTGTGAAGTTGAACCTATTAAACATTATTAACAAGTGACAGTGTTTGTGACATAAATCCTTACGAATAGATTGAAAAACAGTTACACCAATACTTTCTATATCCAAGTGAAGTTTTCTATTATAAAACAAACCCATAGCTTAAGAATAGTGCAAAACACTTTTATAAACTTAACAGTGTTAATACAGCCCATCCAGTGCATTAATAGTGCTTATTTTTTAATTAATGTAACGGATCTACGACTACATGCAATAATTATTTATTTAGACTTTGGACCCTGATCAGCTGTGTAAAGTAAACAATCATAATCACAATTCTATGACCAACGACATCTAGTGACGCATGGCTGAACTTGAGAGGACTAGGAAGTAAGCATGCAACATATTGATTAAAACTAGTGTCTATTGAACCTCTAACTTAGTGAGATTATCGCCTATTATTACGCTAGAGGGCGCTATCTAATAAAATTTTACTTAATTATAAATTTATTTCTTCTTTATAATTGATGAAAAATACAACAACATTACACATAGGAACAAGCTTAGAATTAGAACTGAAACGACTGTATCAAGTGAGGAATCGTTCCTTGATAATACTTATCAAAGTCTGCCTAATATTGGATATACAGACAGCTTAGAACTATCCGACCTGAAAAGTACAATAGAAAGATTAAATACGGAATTAAACATTGCTAACGCCGAAGTTGAAAATTTAAATTTTGAGAACGGAAAACTGAAAAAAAAAATTATTAAACTATGAGAAGAAAATAAAGTTATTTAAATCTGTCAGAATACAAGACCTAAGAAGATCCACAACATGCACACCTTTAAAATTTTATTCTCCGCAATACAAGAAACACAGATCAGAGAACAGTATAACAGACACCCCTATCCGACCTCTAAACGGGACTATAAAATTTAATAACTTCGACTACAGTTCACTTAAATCCACTGTGACAATGAAAGAGCATTCTGACGAATTAGCATTCATAATGGACTGTAACAGTACACCTACCAAAGAATACAAAAATTGCTGCACACCAATGATAGATGGCGATAGTGATCTTCTCTGCGGTGAAGAAGAAAAACCCCAGTGCGAAATGTCGAGACGAAAGAATCAAGTAGTAATTATTGCAGACCAATCAGGCCAGGGCTTAAGAAAGAAATAGCAAGGACTTTTAGGAAATGAGTTTTTCGTCACCTCGTATTTAAAACCCAACGCGCATATTGACCAAATATTATGCTCTTGTGATAAACTTTGTAAAAATTTCACCGATTCAGACTATTTATGCCGGATCTAATGACAGCAATTTATTAAAATTACAATCGTTTTTATATTACCAATTACATAAATTGAAGAACACAAATGTTTTGATTAGTGAAATAAAATAAAACAACTACTTTAATGAATTTAAGTTGAATTATCTAGTTAAGTCAATTTGTAATCATTTTAAAAACACGTCATATGTACCATTTAACTTTTATACATTTTTTAATGATAATAGTTATAGGCAAGAAGGAAATCTGACCAAAATTTCTAGGCTTCTGTTAAGAGAAATATTAAGAATTTCTTATAAACATAATTGTATTAACCCTAGACACCTAACCTTCGTCGATTAGACGAGTACGCGATAAAAAAATCGTCACTTGTCAACTCAGTGTTCACCGAGCTCTTCCGGGAGGCGTTCGGGTCCAACGGGTAAGTGCAATATTTTTCGAGATATTACGATAGTGCTCGTCGTTTCGACGAATGGTTAGGGTTTGTGTATACTTTCGCAACTAATGTTTTTTTTGTTTTCTTGCAGTTTTTATCATGACTTTAAGACAATTACTACCTAATGAACATATAGCGCGTTTGTTATTGAAGAGAAAGATGTCAGTGCTTCGGAGGAATTATCTGATAGCGAAACTGAAGATAATCTAGAGGTGGATGCTGTTCATAGTGATAATCAGACAGAAGAATCTTCCGGTTCTTCCGACGATGAAGTTATTCAAGAGCGGGTTTCTCCTGCTTTGATGGATGATGTGCTAGAACCACACACACCTCATCCACCTTCAGAAGTGAACTCGGGTAATGATCCAAGTATATTGTCCTTCTCCACAAGCACGGTCCGCAGTCGGTCCCGCCATGTTTGGGCAACTAGCAAAGGACGTTTTTCCAACAGAACAGCAGCAATAAATATTGTACGTGTTGCCAGGGGACCAATCCGCACACTAAAGGATATTGTCGATCCGGTATCGTTATTTGATCGATTCATGACTGATCAAATAATAGATGAGATTGTAAAGTGGACAAATTCAGAGATTGCAATAAAAAAACAAACCTATAGGCAAATAACCTCTACGCAAAATGACACTGGCAAAGAGGAAATCAGAGCTCTATTGGGTATCCTGGTGTTAACTGCAGCTCTGAAAGACAATCATCTGACCCTTGATGAACTGTTCAATACAGAATATTTTGGTACAAGATATGTATCGTTTATGAGTAAAGAAAGGTGCGATTTTTCTGCGATGTCTTCGTTTCGACGATAAAACATTTCGCTCACACCGGCAGAAAGACGATCCCTTTACGCCGATAAGGGATATATGGGAATTGCTTATGGTTCAGTGCCGTCAAAATTACGTTCCTGGAACAAATGTTACCATAGATGAGCAGCTGCTGGCATTTCGAGGGAGGTGCAAATTCCGGATGTATATTCCGAATAAACCCGCTAAGTATGGAGTCAAGTTAGAAATGATATGTGACAGTGGTACAAGGTATATGCTGGACTGTATGCCGTATCTTGGAAAAGGAACCAATACAGGAGGTTTACCTTTAGGAGAGTACTTCGTAAAGGAACTTACTCGCAGTATACACGGCACGAACAGAAACGTTACCATGGACAACTGGTTCACCTCAGTACCACTTGCGAAACAGTTACTTCGACTGCCTTACAAATTAACAATTGTGGGAACATTACGATCTAATAAAAGGGAAATCCCGGATGAATTAAAGAACCAGAAGAGTCAATACATCAATGTTCGTGTATGATGGACCCATTACACTTCTTTCGTACAAACCTAAACCTTCAAAAATGGTTTACATGCTTTCATCTTGTGATGAGGAGGCCTCAGTCAATCCGGAAACAAAAAAGCCACGCTTGATTGAATTCTATAATAAAACAAAAGGTGGTGTAGACACATTCGACCAAATGTGCTCAGTAATGTCATGTAGCAGAAAAACCAATCGATGGCCAATATGCGTCTTCTATGGAATGATGAATATACCATGTATCAACAGTTACATAATTTACTGCCACAATGCCTCTGTACAGGGTCAAAAACTAATGAACCGTCGTGACTTTATGAAGAAGATGCATTCGCAACTTGTAGAACCATGGCTGAAAATCCGACTGGGAATTCGTACCATGCCGACGCACATCAAGAACAAAATCATAAATATATTGGGTTCAGGGCATGATGAAGGTCAAGGTCAGAGTCAGCCGCAATCCAGTCATGACCTTCAACTAACAGAGACACCAAATAGTAGGAAAAGAAAAATCTGTGGTCTATGTTCATATACTAAAAGGCGCATGACAAAGTCATCATGCGCTAAATGTAATTCGGCAATATGTGGGGAACATAAGGTTGATTTTTGTTCAAAATGTGCTTTAAAAAATTAGTTTATTTTTATTTTTATAAATAGTTTATAGTGTTATAATTTAGGTACACCAAAGAAGAAAAGGCTATTTTTTGTTGTTTTTTTTATTTTAATTTTTATAAATATGTTGTCTCCAGTGATCTCATAAAAGCTAGTGCCTTTCTATAAGAGTGTTAAAATAAATATAATTAGTAATAATAGAGAAATTCATTGTTTCATTTTGTAGAATAATAGTTGCACCAAGTACATGTGCAATACATATAATGAAAAGTTATATTATAACTTGAAATTAAAACACCCTAAAAAGTATTCGTCGAAACGACGAATGGTTAGGGTATATAGGAGGCAGGCCAACGTTAGGTTTCTAGGGTTAAATTCGTGACTAAATTACCCTGCATAACTAAGTCGAAAACATGTAAGGTCCATTATGCTACTAATAATGACGATACTGGCATAGATGCCCAGCAGAAGCACCAACAATGCTCTGTCAGTACACAAACGGATGATGATCAGTGTGAGCTAACTGCTGGTGATCCCTGTTTTCGTGAATAATAGTATTAATATAGAATTGCGAAACAATAACGTAGATAAAACTGCACTTAGCATATTTTATCAAAATTTGTGTGGTATGAATAACAAGAAACTAGAGTTAGAACTTTACATAAATTCCATTACAGAAAAGTATCACTATCTATGTATCAGTGAGCATTTTCTGAATGAAAAATTAGTAGCTTTATTAGCGTTAACTGATTACATAGTAGTATCTCATAATACAAGAGTCAACAAAAAAAGGGGTGGAACACTCATACTATGTAGCAAAGATAGAGATACAATAGATCTACCTATGGTAAAACCCGTATATAAAATTGACAGCTTTGAAGTATGTTGTGTAAAAGACTTAGAAACTGATATTTGTATTTGCTGTTGTTATCGCACACCTAATGATAAAAACTTTGATACCTTTATTGATAGATTACAAAAATTGTGCGAATACCTTTTCAATAAAAAATGTATTATATGTGGTGACTTTAACATAGACTTTTTAACAGAAAATAAGAAGAAGAGTGAATTTGTGAATCTTTTGACCAGTTTTAATTTTAGACCACTAATTTCTGATGCTACTTTTATTAGGAATAATTCAAGCTCGTGCATCGACAATATTGTTACCAACATACCTAACGAAAATATAATCAATTGTAACACAGATGATAATGGATTATCAGATGGACACGCGGCAATATTATGCAATATTGTGGTCCCCCATATTAAAAGTAGAAGTAAAAATAATGTAGTTTATGTGAAGAAAAGAGTTTTCACCAAAAATAATAAATCAGTCTTTAGACAGAATTTGATTAATTGTGATTGGAACTCAATGGGTATAAACACCTTTCTAAGTAAATTTAAGGCCTTATTTGATGACTGTTTTAAGAATAAAAATAAAATTATAAACACTTACAAAAAATCAAATTTACGATGGATTATCAAAGGTATAAAAGTATCAAGCCAAATGAAACGGTTTCTTTGCACAAGTAAAGGATTTCATAATTACGAATCTATTGTCAGGTACCGTAACAAATATATTACAATGTATAGGAAAATCATTAGACTAACAAAAAAAGACGCAGTTCAAAATGAGATCGCTCGTTCCAAAAATTTATCCAAAAGTATATGGAAACTCATTAAAGGCACAGGAACCTAGCGGGAAAAATACAAACCCAACTAATGCTAAAGGTAGACAGAAATATTGTTCATGAACCAGCTAAAATTTCAGATATCTTTGTTGAACAGTTTGATCATAGTATCAATGATGAGCCAGCAGAAATTGGGATGGCACTAACATACCTTAAGCGTAATACAAATCGAGTCGAAAACGATATAACACTAAGACCAACATCTGTAGAAGAAGTGCGAAAGATCACACAAAAAATGGAGGCCAAGAAATCCTGCGGTTTTGACGATATTTCTATTACTATAATAAAAGAAAATATAGATCTTCTCGCCGAACCATTGTGTTGTTTTTTTAATAAGTGCATAAAGGAGGGCATTTTCCCTGATCAACTGAAAATTGCCAAAGTCGTACCTGTTCACAAGAAGGGCTCGATATCGGATGCCAAGATGTATAGGCCTATATCTTTACTACCCACAATATCAAAAATATTCGAACGCATAATTAAGTCTAGGTTGGTGGCTCATCTTGTCTTAAACAAGGTTATTGATAGAGGGCAATTTGGTTATCAAAACAACATCGGTACACAGGACGCAATAGACGCATTGCTTAATGATGTCATTGACAAATTAAATAATAAATTTAAGGTAGCTGCACTGTTTCTCGATTTGAGCTCTGTTGAACAAATGTTATGTTATTCCGCAATAACGTCAGAAAAAACACAACCCTGAATGTTACACTAGGTGATAAAACAGTACAGTCTGTAGAAGTGGCCAAATTCTTAGGAGTGAGAATAGACAGTAATTTAAAGTGGAAACATGAATTAGACGAGATTGAGAGTAAAATAAGCTCAGCTTGTTACGTACTAAGAAGCTTAAGGGATGAAGCTGATCTTGAACATTTAAAATTGGTTTATTACGCATTGGTGGAGTCAAGATTACGTTACAGTATTTTATTTTGAGGAGGGAGCTTTAAATATAATGTACACAAAGCCTTGGTTTTGCAAAAAAGAGCAATCAGAACCATGGTCCGGAGCAATCGTGTCGCGAACACTTCAAAAGACTTGGGATCTTGACTGTTCCATGTCTGTATATACTGGTCTTACTCACGCAATTTGCAAAAGTTATTGGCAAATATGAGACGATAGACCAAAAAACCATAAGAGAAAGCACTAGAAGAAAAGACTTTCATAATAAAATCGTCCCTCGTATGGTAATGACGACACTGTTCTCAATATCGATCAGTACTTCTATTTAATAGATTACCTACTGACTTAAAAAATATGTTATACAAGAATAGTTTCAAAAATACCTTAAAAAAGTTCCTACTGGAAAAATGTAATTATAGTGTTGACGAATTTCTACATGCTGATGCTATTATATAACTTTCAATGTTTAAAATTTTGATGAAATTTTTAAAAATAATCTTAATTTTTTTTTGTGACAAATATTGTTATTATTATTTTGTGATATTTTATACTTTATTTTATTTATACTGATGAGATTTGACTTGTAATTTTATTGTTCAGAATAATAAATAAATAAAAAAAAAATAAACACAGAGTTGGGAGATCAGTTATTAAACATCGACCTACATCAATATGTGGTTATTTATCTTCTGCTGGGAGCAGCTATACTAGCATCAGCATTATTTGTTTTGCGGAGCCTACGCCGCAGATGCACCGCACGTATACAAGCGCCCAAAGCGAAAGATCAGTTGGCTTGAATGTACAGTTCATTGGCACGAGCCCTAACACAGAGCAAACAACATTGGTCGAGCCCCGTGGTATCGCAGTTACGTCATCGAGTGAACTGAGTGCACGCGCACTGAATAAGTCAACGTCGCCTACAGTTTGCAAACGTTTTAGTGATCTTAGTGCAGTGTAGTGAAGTGTGAAAGGGGAATGCCCAATTTTGGCCATGAGAATTTGCCAATAATTTGCATTTGTTAAAAAAATACATCTTTTTTTATGGTTATTAATCGCGGTATTCATTTATCCAAAAAAGATTGCAACATGTTTGCACAAAAAAAAAGTACCGAAAAGATAAAAATGAAATTAGGTAAATCCGTAATTCATTTAGTTTGGGGATAAAATAAAAAGTGTTGCCAATTACATATCTCGGTAGAAAATCGATTCCCTTTTTTGATCAATTTTTGGAACATTATTATAATGCTAATATTATTTTTCGATAATTATTATAATGTTAAGGTAATTAAACAAGCGAATTGCTAGTTGATTTACCATGCATTCTTTACATAACTTAAACGCTACTGCACAATTTAACTGTTATTCTTATCTGTTCTTAAAAATACATTTAAAATAGCATTTAAAACATTTTTTAAAAGGCGTGCAGAACTTAAAGCGCCTCAAATATTATTCTTTTTAATGAAATTATAAATCGAATAAAAAAAATCGATATCGATTTATCCATTTATCTTTGTTAAGTGGCAACATCGAATCTGACGGAGAGGTGTCGTGTCATGTGAAATCACAACTAAATAGTCACAAATCGAATTCGTTTGCGTTAGTGTTATTTTGTTTGTTTTCTTGCGGATTTGTTATCTAAGCAACGAATTAGCTTTCTAAATGGGCTCCGACAATTCTTCGCACCCTACTGACTACGGCCTGAACATGGATCCCGCTTCCGCTTCTCACGATACCCCCTGCACGAACTTGGACTAAAATAATATCAATATAATAATTATGGCTTCTTTATTAGGTACAAGTTTCGAGTGACAGTGTAGTGTGCCACTCGTGTTGGACTGCAGCCTGGAATCAAATACGACATCCAACTAGTGAACAGCAAAATGCACCAATTGTTAGTCATGGACATGTATGCATCAGCTGTGGCAAGTCACTTTTGAGAATAAGATCACACACACTGTTCGGGTTCGATTCTCCACGTGAGGAACTCATAAGGAATGAGATTGCACCACGTGAGGTAAGTGTTCAACAGTTTATAATTTATTAAGTGTGGTGCTGATATCTGATAGTGATACATATTTTTACTCTGTTTGCATATCAACCCCAGAAGTTATTTTATTTTTCACATCTGCACAAGCTATATTTGACAATCATTCTAGTTTATTTATACCATGGTGATAAGATAAGCCAGCTAACACCAGGTAGTTGCGGGGTTGACTGCCCATTTTTATCAACTACCGAGAAATGAGGCAGTTGATTTTTCATTGTTTTTGGACTACTGGTAGTCCTCAGTCCTAATTATTAAATTATATAAGGCACTAAGTCTGCCTTGTGCAGTATTGTTTTACTTGATAAACATTTTATTTATATTTGAGTTAAAAGTAAACAAATCTATTTTATTTTTATTTTGTTTACTTTGGCGTCATTCTTTTGTTTAATATTGTTTCAGTTGCCATCATCATCTCGAGTGTGTCATAATTGCTGCCGAAGGACTGTTAGAGCAGTATCACGTTCAACTGCAGAATGGGAACCATTTGATTCATCTAGTATTAGTAATGTATTGCATCCAGAACAACAAAGCTTAGATCATATATCACACAGTATACTGCTCCCTAATTATGTAAGAGCACCACTAACACAAAATCAATGTTTTTTTCCTGGTTGTAACGATTCCAATCGACTCACTGTTCCATCAGCATTGCGGGTACATCTTTTTTGCGACTACAATTATTATGTACCTCCAGAATGTAGAATCTGTAACTACCATTTAAATAGCAACTCTTGGGATTTACTTTTAGAATCAATATATAATCCTATTAAAACATTTAGTGCAGCACAAATTGAAGATTTTGCTACATTATTGAAAGATAATATGTACCATCATATATAGGCATTTTTAAAAGTGAATTTAAATTATTTCACCAAAATTATTTTAACAGGGCTTCTACACATTTGATGATAGACTTTGCTGTGGCTGCTGCTCTAATTAATAAATTCTACACAAAATAAGGGACAGGGATGATGCAGCTCAAATACTAGAAATAGTTCATAAAATATGGATACAAATAATGATTTATCTGAGTATGTTAGGGAACACAATCTAAATAGAGCTAGGGCAGACTTTCGAAATATAAATGTAGACTGTGAAAATCTTAGGGAATTTCCTGTTTTAACTTACAGCGACTTAATATTAATTGCTTGTGGCACATACCAATTAAAGCAAGCTCGCTCCTATTATGGTGAGCATATAAGATTTAATGGTTGCTACCGGATCGAAGTATGTAATGACCACAGTAGCAGCATTATGGAAGGAATAAACTTGAGTCCTAGCTGCTCTTTACTTAGGGCTAGAATTGCAAGTCGACACATCAGTCGTAAAATATATTTTATATATATTTTAATTAGTGGCAATGATTCTGGTAGGAGTGCAATTAAAAAGTATTGTTGCAATTGTATTGTCGGCCGTCGAACGGTAGGATGCTGTGCCCATGTTATGACAGTAATATGGTATTTGGGTTGGGCACGGCATCAGACTAATATTTTGCCTCCTGCTCAATTTCTGGATGACATACTGATCGTCTATGATACAAATGATGTATAAGATCATAAAATATGTTACAGATCTGATCAAAACTTGATTATGTATATATATGTATTACAGTAAAATTATTGTTAAAAAACTGTATTTGTGAAAATAAAAACCTTTATATCTTAAAAATCCGGACTTTTTTTAAATCAATTCTTTACCCAGTTCATTCTAATAATTGCATATTATCATTTCTATATGCTTTTATATGTGGGCACCCATGGCCGAAGTGTCTATGAACGGTGGGCATTCCCCTTTATAAGTTTTGTAATTGAAATTTATAAGGTTATTTTTGTAGTATCATCATCGTTATCAATTTGTATCATTTTGTAATCACCTATCAATCATCATCTATTCTCTCTCTCGCCCCGCAGCATGTACGGTCTTTACAAACCGCACATTTCTGCATATCAGCATTTTTACCTTATTGTTTAATTTATCATTCTCATCAATTCAGTACGCAATCATTCGCCGTCGCGCATTGTGCTCACTATCAATAATATCAGAATAAATTACATAATCATTTCAAGTCTTTATCATTTCTATCAACTTCTAAGATTGTACAGCACAGCAGCTCGTACAACACTGTAAAAAGATGGTTTACTTGTTATAAGCCAATGCTTGACTATAAACTCACTTGTTGGTAAGTTTCTCATGTTACACTCACTCACTCATATTCACACTCACTTTAAGTGTTTTGTTTTTTCTTCAGAAATAAATTGCTTGAACCGTATACTATTTATTCTAACATTCGTGTACAAACCCTAAAAGATTAACACATAA
This sequence comes from Parnassius orleans, assembly GCA_029286625.1. Classification (NCBI taxonomy): domain Eukaryota; kingdom Metazoa; phylum Arthropoda; class Insecta; order Lepidoptera; family Papilionidae; genus Parnassius; species Parnassius orleans. The sequence goes on along the minus strand of JAGSMP010000758.1, from coordinate 75,688 downwards.
CCATAAACATCTCTGTACGAGGGAGCTTTCCCGCATTCAATGTCATTACGATATCTCCCTAACCATGGGTCTCATAAACACTATAGAATTATCCTGCGTACATATTAATGAATACCGACGTTTTCAAATATTAATAATTTAGTCCCTAGGTGAAAAAATTGTTACAATTATGTGCTTTTTAAAGTAAAAGAAAATTATTTGTTCACAGGTAATGATGCCATATTCAAAGAATTATTGTAAGAAAAACGCATTTTCTGTGTCACTGTGTATATTATATATTCGACTAATGCGCATATACATCATCTCCTTTTTGGAGAGATAAGGATCGATAAAGGAAGATAGGTCCCAACTAGATGGAGTGACGACCTGGTAAGAGATGCAGGAAGTCGATGTATGCAGGTGGCTCAAGACCCTGCTCTGTGGCGTTTCTTTGGACAGGCATGTTCAGCAGTGGCCGTATTATTGCCGCCAAATGGTAGTGCTTGTACTGATTTATATACTCCTCCGGTAAGAAGGGATAGAGAGCCAGTACATTAACAGGCTGTAAGGCAACTTATTCCTCAGAGGTGACAACGCATCTGTAGCCATCTTTGTTTGAAGTTGACAGCAGCAACCCATGGACTGCAGAAGCTACTTACCATCAGGTGGAGTGTAAGTTCGTTTCTCACTTCAGTTTAGTAAATAAAGAATAAAATAATTTTAATATAACAGCTTCCGAAGTCTGGGTTTTAATTCTTCCAATTTTAAATTCTTTTTATTTCAATTTTTTGTTATTAAGTGGATATTATTTTATTTACTTTAGTTCATTGAAGCCGGATTTTACTTTAACTGTTTTGTATGTTGATATTTATTAACTCTTTTGAGTGGACTAAGGTATATCACGAGCTTGAATGTTGTTTAAATGGTTATATTAAAAACTAAATCCCCTAACGGGGTGGAATTTTAGGTTTTTATATTCATATATTATGGCACCTTTGAATTATGTCCTATCTGATAAAATAAGAATTATTAAAATTGGTTCACACTTGAAGAAGATACATTGAAACGTTAACATATATTTAAGCGTCAGTAGCCTGAACAGTGACAGGTTGCGGACCGCGAACTCAAAAGATCTTGGGTTCGAATCCACCATTCGACTATTGTCGTAAACCACTCCTAACACTAGCATTTTCAGGTTACCAGCGGCGATTTTTCAGGACAGACGACTTAGGGGACCTTCAAAAAATAGCTTACCCCTTTTTAAAAGGCCGGCAACGCGCTGCGATTCCGCTGGTGTTACAGTTGTTAATGGGCGGCGGTTGACACTTGCCATCAGGTGAGCCTCATGCTGGTTTTTGTCTTTTAAAAATTAAAGCTAGAGTTTTTCATATTTCAAGTATATTTAAACCATCACTCTACTAGCAACACGTGTCATGTGGCTTACTTGACCCTTGTCACAGACCGGCTGCACTGTACACAGCGCGTTAAAGTATTTAATGGAGTTACGTTGTGAACTCTACTATAGTATAATATACTCTATGCATAATACAACTTCTTAGAACGAATAGTTGTAAGACGAAGACTTTGATGGTACATTCTAGACGTACAACAATTTAGTTTCTAGGTCTATTATAACAATTATTATTATTTTCATTTTTCATTTTTACATCAACAACCGGACGTTGTTCGTAAATCAAATTAAGGTCGTGATTGAAGACCAGACTTGTGGTACCACACAGATTATCACTGAGGCGATCCCTTTTTGACTTCACACAACTGTGTGATTATAATTTGTAATTTGAACGAATTTCTGTTTCTTTATGTTGTGTATTGGTCGAATAAATTATTCTTTCGATCCTTTGAAAATAACATGAAGTGAGAAACTTCAAGTTCATCTAAGTGTTCTTAAATTTAATGGTCTTAACTATTTCACTACAATACAATCCAAAACACCGACCTGGTACGATCTTAACTACAACCAAAGAATTTGTTTTATTTAAGGTGCTTATTGGCAACCATGTAATAGTTGTGTAAGAATATTTACTACCCCATATAGTCCAGTGGGTGTCGTAACAGGTGACAGAGGGAAGAAAAACAGGTGATGGGAGAAGCATCTTCCTGACAAAAACTCAAAATAAATAAATGCGGTCGCAAACCCAACTCCCAAGTATGGAAACTATGACAAAATTCCAATCAAGCAATCAATGGGTGAGGCGTATATTAAGCAGTGGACTTTAATAGGCTGTAATGGATGGATGGATTTACCACATGCTTACCGGTAAAGGAAAAATTTTTTTTTTTTCGTCTTATATTCTTTTAAAAAGTTACCTCACAACACTGAAATATTCTCCCGTATATTAGATGCAGTTTACATATATAAATTGCACAAGGACAAACATCCAGACCCGGAACAATTACTCGTAGGTCATGCAAATACTTGTTTCGTGGGGGATTCGAGCCCGCGGCGTTCAGCGCCGTAACTCATTGCTAAGCCACTGCGCCATGGAGCCGCCAAAAACATCGTGACGAGACCTTCATATCTGAGGAATAAAAATATTTCAAAGCTATTGAAGCCCGCCAACACCTTAGGGTATACATAACGCCAAAGCGCATTGGAGTAGCGCTGCAGACTGATTGCTCCATAATCTCCTGAAAAGAATAATATTATATAATTGACTTTGCATTGATTTTGTTGTAAGGTGGAAATAAAATTGTAACATGGCATTTAAAAAATAGTTCTTTGTCTTATTTACACGCGTCCTGTGTTACATGATATGGCGAAGTCGGTAGGATAAGAACCTATGCTCCTAGCGGAATCTGATTGAAATCAGATTTGGGACTCACACACACACATGCTTTCTTTGATTTCTTTAAAAATACATGATGAAACTTGTGCAATGGCATTAGTTCTCTTGTCTGTTTTACTTTGTAGTAAAGTCAAGTCGACACATTGTATATTCACGCTCCGCTAGTAAATATCCCGACATAAAACTTTATCGAGTTCGGTAAACGAGCAGAAACATGAAATATTTTTATGGCTAACAAATTTCTGGAAGAATGTTTGTCCTGATTTTTCCTTTCGGATGAAATTCCGTTTTACTTTAAGATATTTTGAGCGCAGTCAGTACAATGCAAGTACTAAACATAATAGTACTAAACATAATTATTTATTTAATTTATTTTTTATTTAGTTACAACTCAAGCAGCACACAAGCATTATAAACATTAATATACCAGCCCACATAGAACTTAGAGTTCTTTTAAAAACGTATACGAATGTTGAAAAGAGGTTGTTTCCCTATTAGAGTGGTTTATGAGTTATTACACAGCTCAAGCTGTATAAAGTCTGTATTATGGGATCTAAGTAAGTTTAGGGTTCTTAATCAGGATATGAAACTCTAGTATACAACTTTAAGTATTTGGTAAAACTTCAATCTGATTTTATCATTAAAGTTGTATAGAAGCTGTTTTTTGCATGCTCTTCCTTGCTTACAGAGCTCTAAGTGTTATTATAGTATCACTAAAGTCTTATTTCTGAACAATGGTGTATGCAAACTCTCTTCTAAAACTTATTCTTATGGTGTCATTGTACACTTTTGTAAATACAGTAATTTTTTGACTTCTGCCTTTGAGAGTATAAAAAACTAAAAAAAAAAATAACAGCCATAGTACAACTGAAATCTGTATAAGTGACATAATATCGCCATTTTGCATGCGTTGCGTGTTTATATTGTGCTAGTGAACAAAATAAATTTATTATCAATATGTAGAAAAAAGAAAAAGATTTGGTGCAGTTAAAAGAGCATGTTAAATCTAAATTAAATTTATCCGACGCTGTTCCCAAGACAAGGTTTTTCATCTTTTATACGTATCTCTAAATAGAATTGTATGTCATGTTGAAAAAACTGCTATAAAGCGTAAGTAATAAAAATATCCTACTATAGAACTGATTAAAATCCAATGACTGAAAGATGTAATCCATAACATACATGGTACAACTACTAAGACCTCGAAGTACTATTTAGGCTGTTTAGCAAATTGTTGCCATTTTAAGACCCATAAAAACAAAATTTAAAATATAATTTTGGGAATATTAGACATTAGCCTAAGCCTATACCATTACTTTCAGTTTGACTAATGATCACTGTGCCCCAATGTGCCTTCATATCCATTAATTTTTTTTCTAACCAATACAACTGATATTTAGTTGCCGTATTTAGTATTTTGTCCTTATATTATTTTGTTATTTTGCTGGCGCACCAATTTTTTGATAGAAAACATATACAAGTTTACTGTAAATGTAACTTTGCGCTTTAAATTCATCAATTATTACCATCAAAACTCAACTCCAATCAGAATACAATATTAATATGTTAAATATATGTTAAGATATTAAATGTCGCCATCATTCAATAAACGTCGTTTTTGTTTTATATTCATTTGTAATTCCGTTCAAGAACCAATTTAGATCGTTTTCCTTTTTTTCCTTTTTAAAAAACGTTACCCCCACACTAGGATTTTCTCCTGTATTGTGGAGGCAGTTTACAAACATCAATTGCACGAGGACAAATATCCAGACCGGAACAATTATTTGTAGGCCATACAAATACTTGTTCCGTGCGGATTCGAACCCGCGGCCCCCAGCGCAACAACTCATTAAGCCACTGCGCCATGGAGCCGCCAAAACATCGTGACGAGACCTTCATATCTGAGGAATAAAAATATTTCAAAGCTATTGAAGCCCGCCAACACCTTAGGGTATACATAACGCCAAAGCGCATTGAAGTAGCGCTGCAGACTGATTGCTCCATAATCTCCTGAAAAGAATAATATTATATAATTGACTTTGCATTGATTTTGTTGTAAGGTGGAAATAAAATTGTAACATGGCATTTAAAAAATAGTTCTTTGTCTTATTTACACGCGTCCTGTGTTACATGATATGGCGAAGTCGGTAGGATAAGAACCTATGCTCCTAGCGGGAATCTGATTGGAAATCAGATTTGGGACTCACACACACACATGCTTTCTTTGATTTCTTTAAAAATACATGATGAAACTTGTGCAATGGCATTAGTTCTCTTGTCTGTTTTACTTTGTAGTAAAGTCAAGTCGACACATTGTATATTCACGCTCCGCTAGTAAATATCCCGACATAAAACTTTATCGAGTTCGGTAAACGAGCAGAAACATGAAATATTTTTATGGCTAACAAATTTCTGGAAGAATGTTTGTCCTGATTTTTCCTTTTGGATGAAATTCCGTTTTACTTTAAGATATTTTGAGCGCAGTCAGTACAATGCATATTTATTTAATTTATTTTTTATTTAGTTACAACTCAAGCAGCACACAAGCGTTATAAACATCAATATACCAGCCCACATAGAACTTAGAGTTCTTTTAAAAACGTATACGAATGTTGAAAAGAGGTTGTTTCCCTATTAGAGTGGTTTATGAGTTATTACACAGCTCAAGCTGTATAAAGTCTGTATTATGGGATCTAAGTAAGTTTAGGGTTCTTAATCAGAATATGAAACTCTAGTATACAACTTTAAGTATTTGGTAACACTTCAATCAGATTTTATCATTAAAGTTGTATAGAAGCTGTTTTTTGTATGCTGTTCCTTGCTTACAGAGCTCTAAGTGTTATTATATTACCACTAAAATCTTATTTCTGCACAATGGTGTATGCAAACTCTCTTCTAAAACTTATTCTTATGGTGTCATTGTACACTTTTGTAAATACAGTAATTTTTTGACTTCTGCCTTTGAGTGTATAAAAAACTAAAAAAATAAATAACAGCCATAGTACAACTTAAATCCGTATAAGTGACATAATATCGCCATTTTGCATGCGTTGCGTGTTTATATTGTGCTAGTGAACAAAATAAATTTATTATCAATATGTAGAAAAAAGAAAAAGATTTGGTGCAGTTAAAAGAGCATGTTAAATTTAAATTAAATTTATCCAACGCTGTTCCCAAGACAAGGTATTTCATCTTTTATACGTATCTCTAAATAGAATTGTATGTCATGTTGTAAAACTGCTATAAAGCGTAAGTAATAAAAATATCCTACTATAGAACTGATTAAAATCCAATGGCTGAATGATGTAATCCATAACATACATGGTACAACTACTAAGACCTCGAAGTACTATTTAGGCTGTTTAGCAAATTGTTGCCATTTTAAGACCCATAAAAACAAAATTTAAAATATAATTTTGGGAATATTAGACATTAGCCTAAGCCTATACCATTACTTTCAGTTTGACTAATGATCACTGTGCCCCAATGTGCCTTCATATCCATTAATTTTTTTTCTAACCAATACAACTGATATTTAGTTGCCGTATTTAGTATTTTGTCCTTATATAATTTTGTTATTTTGCTGGCGCGCCAATTTTTTGATAGAAAACATATACAAGTTTACTGTAAATCTAACTTTGCACTTTAAATTCATCAATTATTACCATCAAAACTCAACTCCAATCAGAATATAATATTAATATGTTAAATATATGTTAAAACATTAAATGTCGCCATCATTCAATAAACGTCCTTTTTGTTTTATATTCATTTGTAATTCCGTTCAAGAACCAATTTAGAACGTTTTCCTTTTTTTTTCTTTTTAAAAAACGTTACCCCCACACTAGGATTTTCTCCTGTATTGTGGAGGCAGTTTACAAACATCAATTGCACGAGGACAAATATCCAGACCCGGAACAATTATTTGTAGGCCATACAAATACTTGTTCCGTGCGGGATTCGAACCCGCGGCCCCCAGCGCAACAACTCATTGCTAAGCCACTGCGCCACGGAGCCGTCAACGTTTGTGTTTAAAAGTTACTTATAAGACAATATCTGTAGTATAATAGTTTCCTTGCATACCATACAATATCTTTAATACAGCAGTTTTACAGCCTCTTTTATGCGTGTACAGCTACTGTACAGCACTACTAACGCTTATGCGTTAGTAGCGCTGTATTAGCTTCTGCTATAGCTTCATAATTTGTGCCAATTTTTTATTTATAAGAACTATATAAGCGCTTATACAGTTTTTATACAGCCAGAAAATACAGCCTCTAGTATAATAACCGGCCAAGTGCGAGTAGGGCTCGCACATGAAGGGTTCCGTACCATCGTAATACATGTTTCTAGTCGGGGAGCCCCTTTTAATTTTTAATTTATTATGTATTTTATTTTTTTGTTATAGCGGCAACAGAAATACACATTATGTGTAAATTTCAACTGTCTACCTATTACGGATTATGAGATACAGCCCGCTGACAAACAGACGGACAGACGGACGGACGGATGGATGGACAGGGAGGCTTAGTAATAGGGTCCCGTTGGTTACCCTTTGGGTACGGAGGCCTAAAAGCGAACTTCAATACAGCTCGTATACAGCTTGTATACTGGTTCGGAACCTATATACGTCCTACTTTTGGGCACAGGCCTGTTCTCATTTCTGAGTGGGTTTTAGTTCAAGGAAACATCCGCCGTACTGGCCCAATGCGCGTTGGCGGATTTCACATGTCTTCGAAATATTTTTATTATTTTTGAGAAATATAGATTTCCTCACGATGTTTCCACACTTAGGCCACAGTATATACGGTCTGTCGCAACGGCACAATGTATTCCGGCTAACCGTATCATCTCGGTTCTATTGCGGTCCGCCGCAATCATCAGTGCTTCTAAAAATATTGGACAAGATGGACTTCGAAGAAGTTGCTACAGTTATTGTGTTTAATAATCAGCGCATTTGCCATCCCATATAGCAAATTCACTGATTATTCCTGCTCTTTGAATTCTAAAATGAACTTTTTGATGTTAACCGCGCCGAGAGCGTGGAGAGGCTGCGGCGCGCCGCAATATTCAACCGGAGCGACCGCGGCCCGCCGAAGCCCCAAGACAACCGGAGCGGTTGACGGCTGGCCGCAAGTCAGTGCATCGATATCATGCGGTTTCATGTAAAAATCGAAGTGCGACCCGCTGCAAACGACATGCTGCATCACAGCCAGCCGCTAGTGCGTTCTTACTCTTACATTTTTATACGCTGTAAGTGCGTAAATTGTTATAAATTTTAGAAATTAGGTATTGAATGTTGGTTCATCATAAAAATTAACACATTTGTATTAAAATATATTCAACACATCCTTAATTGTCAAACAATTTCTTTAAGATAAAATATTATATTCCAACATTTGTACGCCTGATAGGGTAAAATAAGCCAAATGCGCCTAAAATAGAAGTTAGAACTTATATGTACATTAGTCAAGCAAAAAAATACATTCATAATAGCCTATTAAAATTCAATTTTCCATTTGCATATTTAATATATCATTGCCAATTTTCCGTAATTGCCATGCTTTCAGACGATGGATCCTTAGTCATTATACGTGGTACATCTACGCTGGAGCTATATAGTTGTAGCACAAATGAGTCGGTTCGACCGGGGAAGGACCGCACTCTCACAGAATACCAGCGTAAATTAGCAGCTTAATGCTGCTGTGTTTCGTATGGTGAGTGTAGAGAACTGGAGACCCTTTTTACTGGAAAAGAGGCATTCTATCTTAGTCCTCACAGCTGACAACGCATCTGCATTTTGATTTTTTATCGAGGATAGATGTTGATAGGTCTCAGCATCCACTTACCATCAGGTGGACTGTGAGCTCGTTTGTCACCAGAACTACGGTAGTTAGTAGGAAAACCCTGTAAAATGGTACAAGGGTGCGCAAGTTAGAAAACAGCAGTGCAACGCCACATGCGATGTAGGAACCGGCCAGTGACTCAGAGAGGTGAGGACACGGCAAAGAGGTAAGGCTCCAACATCGCAGCGGTTTACTATCCAAGACAATAGGGTGCGGCATAGTAGCGGTGTAGAAGTGTAGGTTTAGAGGTGCTTTGGAATAGATACACATGCTTTAGCTATAGCTTGAAAGATGAAAAAGCTAAAATTGTGCTGGCAAAATAGGCTTTTTATTAAACATTTAACAATTAACATTCACCCTTATGAGGTAGTACATGGGGGAGGTCTATGTTCAGCAGTGGACTTCTGATAATCTGTAATCAATTAATGAATAATGATTTAAGTTGCATGTGTTCGTGAGCTCGTGTGCTTACAATAATTTGAGCATGGTTTCGGTGGCACGCCCACAAATCACAGAGTACAGGATATATTTAATTTTTTTTAAGTAATTTTTTTTTAGTAAGTGGATGCTATGGCCCATAGACATCTACATCTATCCTCGATTAAGAATCAAAATGCCGATACGTTGTCACCCCTGAGGATTAAGATGGAATGCCTAGTTTTCAATAAAAAGGGTCTCCGGTTCTCTACACTTACCATACGAAACACAGCAGTATCGAGCTGCTATTTTACGCTGGTATTCTGTGAGAGCGTAATCCTTCCCCGGTCGAGCCCACACATTCCAGCCGCAACTATGATATAGTTGCAGCATGGCTCTGCCACATTACTTAAAAACATTTTCATCAATCAAAGCTCAATCTACTCTTTGAATAAACCACTATCCATTCAATAAAAAATATTTGTATTCTCGATGAATATGGATTTTAATGAAAAAAACTCTATGTTGCATAATAACAGAGGTTTTGATTTAAAAAATGCTTAATAATATGTACCATGAACGGTCTGCTTCTAGTGAATGTAAAATTTGCATTTTAAAAATAGAAGCAGTGAATTGAAATCGCAAGGGTAAATGAATGTACAGTTAAATTGGAATGAACGTTATCTGTGATTAATATTTATGAGTTAAAGACTTTCGTTTGAAATAAGAACTGACACGTTATTAACAAAAAAGGCCTTAATGAATAGGATTTTGTCCTTAATTATAAAGACGTATGGATACATGAATTTGTAAAATTTGTTTGTTTTGTCGAAGGTTCCTTTCAAAAAAGCTCTTGGAATTGTATTTAGCTTAAGGCACAACGAGCCCAGCTCATTGCTTATTCAGGAAGAAGAAGAAATCACGTTAAGAGGCGAGCACAGTACAAGATCTGGAGTCAGGTCTGGAAGGTGGCAGCTTTTTTATACAAGAGTGACCTCTGAAGATTGAGAGCCATAACACCTGAAATCTGTCTTCTCCGTGAAGTCTTTGTACTATTCAGGCTAGAGGAGATCCTGTCATGGTCATAATTAACAGCATAGCTAACCTGCTTCAGCAGAGACACAGACTGTAAGTTTAGTTTATTCGCCGTCCGTTCACCCGGCAGGGCTGTCCGAATTGAGGAAGGCGCGAAGAAACTACTAGCTCCATATGGGTGATTCAAAGCCCCATACGATTTCACGTGCGGCGGAACTAGCGGGAGGCGTAGCCTCAACCCAGTTTCCTCGCCAGCCACCATGTGGTATTGCTAAAGTCATCCGATACGACGAATGCATTATTTATTGAACAGTCTATCATGTCAATAATATACACGCGTACACACACACACGCACGCACGCACGCATGCACGCGTATATGTATGCACACACACACACATAAAGTACAGTTGAAATACTTTTATTAAAGTTTGGCCACACTTGTCCAACAAGTTATATGTCATCTATTCTCCAGGGTCTCCGGTTCTCTACACTCACCATACGTAACGCAGGAGTGGTAAGCTGCTATTTTACTCACAGAATAGAGAGCGTGGTCCTTCCCCGGTCGAGCCGACCCATTAGTGCTACAACTATACTACTAATATAGCTGCAGCATGGCTCTACCACGTTTAGATAAAACTTATTATTTTTTTAAATTATATTTATCTTTCCTGGGTGTACAATAAAGAGTATTGTATTGTATTGTATTATTATTCAGCTTATTTTCACATTTTAAGGAAAACTGTAAATTATGTTAAGCACCGGTGTAAAAATAAGTAAAATAAACTTATATCAGAAATTGATATTGGAGGTAAGATGTATGATCTCATTTCTTATCGCTGCTAGACATCAATATTCCAATATAAGAAACTCATTGATAAACATAGACATTGTATTGAAATTGGAATCGAGTCCATTCAGCCAAATATACTAGTTTGAATCGAAAACTTGAAATATATTTTCTAAGTTCTATCTCATTTGGTTTTATACTATTATACAAAGTGTTCTTGTTTTTTTTAAATAATATTTAACAAACGAAAAACATATTTTTATTAAAACTCAAATTTCTTTTACATTTGCCGTGTGGTGACGGCGTTAAAGAAACCATCAACCAATTTTGCCTCGTTAGTCTTGTAAGAGGTCAAGGATAAGTCATTAGCTAGAGTTACTTGAATGAACTGAGTCTCGTCAATTAGCCTGGCAACCGTGACATTCAGAGCAAATCCTAACTACAATGCTAGAGACTCAGGTACTATAGTGGACTTTTACCGACTAATGAAGAAGAGGAAGGAGACATTATACATACAGGTGTTCTGTTTGAAATTGTTTGCATTTGTGCAGTAGCTATGGTAGGTATTTTTTTACCATTAGGTGAAATATTAACAAATTTCTTACTTGTATGTTGTAAAATAAAGCACCTATTTATGTCTGTATTTTACTCTTCTTCCCAGGACAGAGATTTTTACTCCAAACCAACCAAACCGAACTATTATTCCAAGTAAAATGACTTTTACCAAAAATAATTTATGATATATAATGAACATAAAACCTATTATATTCTATTTTATTCTACTCTTCTCTACTCCAAGCTTCTCTTTTCTGTTATGAGATGTTTAGAGATGGTCACACGCCATAACAGCTTGCTTTTATAATTTCTTCACCAAAAGAACAAGTTAAACCTCTGTCGTGGCTTTACGACTCTTAAATCTGTTACAGTCTAGTGATGAAAACAGTAATTTATAAGACCCGATTGCATAAAAAAATTACTGAAAAGAGTAAACTTTATACCCTATCTATGTCACTTCCACAACGATGACGAATCTTACGACACCCCTATGTTAAAATCCAATAATTCATACATACATACATAGTACTTTCATACATACACACATATATTCATATACACATTCATGCATTCAAAAACATTATTTTACAAATATCGCCCTTTGAGGCAATCTATGGGGATCTATGTTCAGCAGTAAATTAAAAAAAATGCTTATTAGATTAGGTAATAATATTGTAATAACTTTAAACTCCCTAATAATTTTAATAACGTTAAAATTATTAGGGAGAGCAATTTTTGGGAACTTATTTTAAAAGCATAGCAATAGCAGTATTTTAAGAGAACTATTTTACATTCTGTAAACGTTTAATTTCTTTTAAATAGGGTTTTCTCAGGAAGGGACAAGCGGCATTAACGTTGTAATAGTCATTTCGTGTGTTCATAAAACTGTGATTTTTTTTCCAATTATTTATAAAGTATAAATTTAAGTTTGTTTTGGCAAGAATAAAAAAAAAATTCTTTTTTTTAATTACAGTACAATTCAATCGTGGCGTTTTACATAAAAAATATTTTTTAATAAAGGTAGAAGCCGATTTTAAACAACTAAAAAGAATAAAATAATTTAACATTCTGAAGTTAACTGTGTAGTGGCGGTGAAACAATACCCACTACCCCATATCGTCCCGTGGGTGTTGTAAGAAGCGATAATCCTCCACCTCCCATGGCTCCAGCGACCCTCAGGTCATACGGGCCGATTCTCGGGAGATGCGCGCGATACTTGCACGTCTTGACTCCCTACAAATATTTCATCTATTCCTTGTCCCAAATTTTACGTCATACTCCCCTTTCTGGGGCTGACGGCACTATAACGCCTACGTCGTCGGGCTCTCCTACCAGCTTTCTCTCCGGCCCCATTCCACGATCGCGCCATCCATGCGCAAACTCGCGCAGCAGCCCGTAGTTCACCCCAGTGGCGTCCGATGATATTGCTGAGGTGACTCAGCACAGCTGCTTCAATTTTTGGGTCGGCAAGATAGACGCCAGCCCACGGATGACCACCCACCTGGACGATTTCCGCAACCTGGGAGTACTGTTCTTGTACAAGAACAATGTCCAGGTGCAGTTATCGCGCCATGATAGGCAACTCAGCCGTGGCAAGCACCCAGGTTAATTTGTCCCAGTCGTAGTGCCTTGTCTTCTTGATTGTCTACGGGGCCGCCCTTACCGGCAGTATTGAGTGGCGGCCACGGAGCGTTGCTCTGCGTACAGCCTTGCTGGGCAGTTCCTCGCCATGGTCACGTGCGAGCCAGAGTCAGATCTTCCAAATCGCTTGAACGTAGCGCACTTCTCCTCCGTGGACTTGCAAGCGCCGCGTTCATGCCCTGCCTCTCCACATTTTCCACATACGACCTCCTTCGATCGGCAGTATTTCGCAGGATGCCCACACTGTTGACACCTCTGGCAGCACGTGACATCCACGTAATCACACGGCTTCACCACGTCCCAGCCGACATATAGCCGGTTGTACCCGATCAGGATATCTCTCAAGGTAGCCGAACATTGAAGGATCTTGGCTTCCTCTTTAGCTTCAGTCCATCCACAAGCAGCAAAGTTCTGCTCGTAGAGGCCGCTGATGACATCCTCGTTCTTAGGGTCCTCTTCAAAATCCCTGAGAGCCACCAGGGGTAAGCATTGCCTGGGCTCAGTCACACTCAATAATGGAGGGGCAGCAGTCTTCAGCTTCTCCGCTGCTTCCTGGGACTTGGTTTGGACCACGAGGATTAGTGCGCTTGCCCACCCTTGCCCGCTGGAAAGATGGCTACACCTTTTCTGGTAACGGCAAAGGCCACTGCTTTGGTGCAACTGGTGCTGGGGGGGGCAACGCGATCGGCCGACTGAATGGGCCCGGCGGAGTTCTGGACAATGAATGAGGAGGAGTAAACAACTCCTCATCTTCCGCCATTTTTATTTTTTAATAGTACAGTCACAAATTATATAAAAAAGTCAGATCACTATACACATAAATACAGAAAAATGAACGCAAATTGTCAATGTCAATCACTATGACAGGTGACAGCTGCCAACGTCACTGTCAACGTCATATACAATGACAACTGTCAGTGTCAAAAAATGGCCACGAGCCAGCACACCCTAACCTCAATAAGTTCAAATTGTTTATATGATTAAATTAACACTATACAGGATTTCCCAGAAGTAGACGTCAAGCCGGAATCGGGTGATAGGTCAAGTCATAATATTTAACAGAAAAATATAAAAAAAATCTTTGCTATGTATTTTAAAAATTACAGGTATTTATAAAAAAATCGAGAAAATCTACATCCTGTGACGGTCTTTTAACTCCTGTTGCTACAAATTTTTATGTAATCCTGAATAAAGCTTCTGAAAGCTGTTGCTTAAAATTTACAGCCAACTGCTCCAGTCCAGAAGGAAATGTAACTTTTTTCCCAACCAAGAATTCAAAATTAATACTTTGCTCAGTTTTAAATGACTGTACTGAAAAAAAATGTACTACACGAGTTTGGCAAGTAACTTTAAAAGTTGGCGCATTTCATATGGATTCCAAAATGCTATAACACTTCTAAGATTATTTGTTAAATTATGGAAAAAAAATAGTTTTAAGAAACCCAGCTGTAAATTAATTTCCCTTACCTCTCTAAAATGAATTTTGTGTACCCCAAGGCTTTCCTCAAGCCTGTTACTTAAGATTCTAGTTTGAGTGAAACGGAGGGAACCAGTTAACGAAGTATGAGCGAGACAGATAGTGACGCTAACGTGACAAAGACCGAGAGAGTAATTTTACGTAGTTTGAGCGAGACAGATAGTGTCGCTACTTTTCGCTGTTGCACACACAATTAAGTTCAGTACGTTACGCTCCATCGCTTACTGCGCATCTTTCTGTATTCGTTCGTGTGGATTTCGTACTAACCACATTTGGCTTTGTTTATTGGATGTAATTGCTTGTGATTTGGATTTGGCCTGTTTAGTTTCTCTTTAAGACGACCTTTGCTTTCCCGTGGACTATCGTTGATAGTGTGATTGTGCAGTGCCACCATGTCTGTGTACACTACACAAGAATATGCTAACATGCACCTCATTTATGGGGAATGCAGATTCAGCGCTAATGCTGCAGTTAGACTTTATCGTGAGAGGTACCCAAATGCTGGTCGTCATCCAGATCATCGAGTTTTTTTAATGTGCACCGTTTACTCTTCTCAGAGGGCCGACTCCCAAACCAAGCACATGGTGAGGGGAGACCTTCCCTCCCTTAAGAGGACGTTGTGCTAGAAGCTGTCGAAGAATACCCGAGTACTTCAGTGAGTGCAATAGAATTAAGAACTGGACTGCCCAAAAGTTCAGCTCACAGGATATTGCAAAAAAAATGAGTTTCACCCATACCACGTACACCGATTACAAACTCTTCTTCCCCGAGATTATGAGCCTTTTGTCAAACAATGCTAGAAAGAAACAGGGAAGATGCACGATTCCTTTAAAAATGTTATGGTCGGATGAGTCCACATTTAAAAAAGATGGATACATGCATAACTTACACGAGTGGTACGTAAAAAATCCATATTTGATGAGAGAAGATCGATCACAGTATCACTTTAAGATTAACCTTTAGACCGGAATTTTGAATGGATAAATAATCTGTCCTTTTGAGTTGCCAGAGATTTTGACTAGTGCAGTGTATTTGGATTTCTTACAAAATCATTTGCCAAATTTATTGGAGGACGTACCACTAAGTATCTACAGGGACATGTGGTTCCAATAAGACGGTTGCCCAGCGCACTACGCCCGCTCAGTGAGAGAATATCTCGATGAAGAATACCCAAAAAGATGGATAGGGCGGTCTAGTACAATCTCGTGGCCAGCCCGTTCACCTGATTTGAATTCAGATATATATATAGCTATTTGATTAGATTTTTTTTTACTGGGGAGCCGTCAAAGAAAAAGTTTATTTAAAACCGATTGAAAATGTAGCTGAGCTACGGCAAAGACTAACTGAAGGGGCTGAATTTGTAAATAATGGTAGATTCGCTCGTCTGATAACCCGATCCTTTTTAAGAAAATGCCGAGCGTGCATTGCGAGGGAAGGAAGGCAGTTTGAGCATTAGCTGTAAATGTTCCATCCTTGATTTTTAATTAAGGCATTTTTTTGTTTAATTTAAGGCATCTTGTGAGTATAATAAATTTTAGCATTCAAATAATCGATGTTTAATTTATTAATTTAAAACTTTTCTAAAAAAAAATCCTAATTTTAAGGCAAATACACTGAGTCAACATTAGTATGGCTCGTGGTGATTTTGGACCACCTGAAAAAAAAATTCTGTCTCGCTCATACTTCGTCAACTGGTTCCCTCCGTTTCACTCAAACTAGAATCTTAAGTAACAGGCTTGAGGAAAGCCTTGGGGTACACAAAAATAATTTTAGACAAGTAAGGAAAATAAATTTACAGCTGGGTTTTTAATTTTTTTTCCATAAATTAACAAATAATCTTGCAAGTGTTATACTATTTTGAAATCCTTATTAAATGCGCCAACTTTTAAAGTTACTTGCCAAACTCGTGTAGCATTTTTTTTTCAGTACAGTCATTTAAATTTGGGCAAAGTATTAATTTAGAATACTTGGTTGGGAAAAAAGTTACATTTCCTTCTGGACTGGAGCAGTTAGCTGTAAATTTTAAGCAACAGTTTTCAGAAGCATTATTCAGATTACATAATAAAAAGAAAATGTAAAAAAAGTTAAAATTTGTAGCAACAGGAGTTAAAAGACCGTCACAGGATGTAGATTTTCTCGTTTTTTTTTTATAAATGCCTGTAATTTTTAAAATACATAGCACCGATTTTTTTTAAAGATTTTTTTGTTAACTATTATGACTTGACCTATCACCCGATTCCGGCTTGGCGTCGACTTGGACATCCTGTATATGATAAATGTACTTACAATCAATTATCCACAAGCAACAAAATAAAATATACACAAAAAGCAAGAGTACTTAACCATAAACTACCACGCGGTAACCGCGTGGTCTTAACCTAAAAGCACGTGTTAATATCTACATAAAAATATTTACAAAGGATACATGTACAGCACAGTCTTCTCTGTCTAACGCAATAAAGTTTAAATATTTAAAGAGTTAACAATTAGCGCAATAATATTGAAAAACACTAAAAATAACTAATTATAAAAACACGAGGTAACGTGAAAACGCACAGACACGACCGCTCAGTCCGAATACCAACGACGTAGAAGCGACAGAGGGAAACTGAAACAGGAGATGGGCAGCAGCATCTTCCTGATAACTACTCAAAATAATAAAAAACTGCGGTTGCCAACCCGCAGGCCAAGCGTGGCAGCTATGGTAAAATCGCCCCTATGAGGCAATCTATAGGGGAGGCCTATGTTCAGCAGCGAACTTTTATAGGTTGTAATGGATTCTGAAGTTAGTGCTTAGATATATTAAGGCCCTGAAGTAAGAATTTATTCGTTTTAGTTCTTTGAAGTCGGCTTTTACTTTGTAAAGTTTTTTTTTAAAGTTATTGCTTAATCACAATCAAAATCTTGCCTTATTAGCTTCATTAAAAGTGTCATTCCACCCTTAGGGGAGAATATTATTCTCCAAATTTACACAATACATTTATCCCTAATTAAGAATCAAAATGCATTGTCACCCCTGAGAACTAAGATGGAAACGAGACATCGTTTCGAGTAAAAAGGTTCTTCGGTTCACTACACTCACCATACGAAACACAGCAGCATTAACCTGCAATTTTACTCTGGTATTCTATGAGAGCGTGGTCCTACCCCGGTCGAGCCTACCCATTCGTGCTACAACCGTAATGCAGCTGCATCTTTCCTCTACCACATTATATGAAAGTCGATTTCAAGAGTTCAATATCTTTCAATTTCTATCGATTGGAATTTCCACTCCACCATTTTTAGGTTACGCTTTTATACAGGGTTATTTCTCAAACACTAGCCAAATTTAATAATTAAGTTCTAAATATAAATACTGATATACACTTTTTGTAGTTTTAAAAATACACGTAAATAAGGTTTCTGAATTTATTTGAAAATATCCAAAATTAAATGTGATTTATGGGCAACAACTATAACGCACGCACGCACTCGTGTTTGTACGAGTCAATACACGAAGCTTATGCCTATTTTTTACTTCCTTCATTGGCGGGGAAGGGGGTGCTAAGAATCTCCGGTAGAGGTTCGGGTGCCACCTAAGACGACTCGAACTGGCAACATACAACGCACGTACCCTGAGGACTGACGATAAGATCCTGGAGCTGGAAGAAGAGATAGACAAGTTACGCTAGGATATTATAGGATTATCTGAGGTCCGAAGCGAAGGGGAGGACACGGTAATCCTTGAATCCGGTAACTGTCGAAGCTGAAGACCGAATGTGGTAGCATCGTTTACGGGACACCTGAAATTTTAAGTGAGATTGAGAGGTCCTATGGGCGGCTGTACACGTCATCGTTTGAGCCACAAGCAAGTGTGAGCGAGATTGGAATAGCTCTCCAGCACCTTAAAAACGGTAAGTCCCCGGACGAGGATGGATTACAGCGGAGCTTCTGAAAGCGGGTGGAAAACCGGTACTTGAAGTCCTTCAGAAGCTCTTTAATTCCGTCCTCCATGGTGGCTTTACTCCGGAGGCGTGGAGTAGAAGTGCGGAGGTCTTGTTCTTCAAGAAAGTCTACAATGCTCTCTTGAATAACTACAGACCGATTTACCTTCTAAGCCGCATCTACGTGTTGTTTTCGAGAGTTATTAGGAATTGCCTCGCATGCAGACTCGACGACTTCCAGCCTCACAAACTAGCCGGTTTCCGAAAAGGGCTTTAGCACCATAGACCACATACATACCCTTCGGCAAATTGTACAGAAGACCGAAGAGTACAATCTGCCACTTTGTCTTGCGTATGTGGACTATGAGAAAGCCTTTGATTCCGTCGAAATTTGGGCGGTGCTGCAGTCCCTGCAGCGGTGCCAAGTTGACTGTCGGTATATCGAAGTGGTGACGTGTTTTTACAGGAGGGCTACGAAGGCTATCCGAGTACAGAACCAGAGTACGAAACCTACCCAACTGCAGAGGTATAAGACAAAGTGATATAATATCCTCCAAACTCTTCGCCGCTGCATTGGTAGACGTTTTGAAGCTACTGGACTGGAATAAATATATATATATATATATATATATAAGCTGATTTTCATTCATATGTATGAATGACAATCAGTTAAAATAATGTATTTCCACACATTTTGAATATAAACGAACTTTTTTTGAAATGGAGTAAAGATCAATCTTTTTGTTAAACATTGTATTTACGTATCATTAACCATTACACCAGTGCACACGGATAGAGCAGTTCGGTAGCACTTTTTTTTCTGACATGTCTGACAAATATTAATACTTAAAGCTAACTGAGAAGTGTAACCTAATGCTAGCCTATACTATTCCTCATAAATCTAGCTACCTTATACAAAAAATATTTTTCAAATCGGACTTATACTCGTAGTTTCAGTGATTAGCGTTTTTGAACAAACAAACAAAAAAAAAACTCTTCCGCTTTATTATATTATAAATATACGGGGTGGCGATAAAGTTAGCACATTATATGAAAAGACTTAACCTACATAAAGTTCTTTGAACATATACAACTAAAAAAATATATAACAGTTACCATTCTAGTCGCGGTAGCTCTTTTTTTCTTTTTTTGCCTAATTACCTATGAATGGGAAAGTGTAGTTAAATAATTACCTATGTCGATGCCGCGTGAGCACTGCGCACCTGCTGCACCGTCGCCGCTTTTACGTCACTTCAGGTCAGTAAACTAATATTATTGGGGTGATTTCTTTCGTGTGAATTTTACGCTATTTATTTTGTTTGAAAGATGCATTTTTTTAATTTTGGTAGAATTGTTTATTTTATTATTTTAACAGACATATATGTACTTGTATTTACCGCTGTGTTATTTAATGTAATAACCTAATCGCCACACAGTATATAGTATAGTTCGGTTCGGAAAAATTGCTGGTGATAGTCAATTCAACAAAGAAGCTGTGCGAGGAAAAACACTTCTTGTAAATCGCACAATGGTGGACCGCCAATCATCCAGATGGTATGAATAGTATCGCGAGTTTTGTAGCGATTTTCGATTGTGAAATTGAGCGGCTAAAATTATTCCAAGCAATTCCTTACTTAGCAAGCGAGTAAACCAAATCTATTAGACTGAAAAAACCGAACACCTGGTGGAGCAACTTGCAGAAGAAATCTAACAAAGTTTGGTACACTTGAATTTATTTGATGACGATCTGGCCTAAGCGAAAGCTGGCCTGGCGAAGTAACAAAAGAGCACACAGTCTACCTGATGGTAAGTGGCCAATAGACCATAGACATCTGCATTCATCTTCGATTAAGAGTCAAAATATAAATGCGTTGTCACCTCTCAGGGCTAAGATGGAATGCCTCGTATCTAGTAAAAAGGGCCTCCGGTTCTTAACACTAGCCATACAAATCAAGCAACAAGTATTTTGAGAGGGCGTGGTCCTTCCCCGGTCGAGCTGACCCATTCGTGCTACAACTATAGTATAGCTGCAGCATGGCTCTACCGCGTACATTTCGCCTCCTTCTGTTTCCTCAGTGAAGCTTCCTACCTTAATCTGTTTGAGCATTAACTTTTGCTTGATCATATTATTGATACATTGTTTGGATATTTGTGTCTCATATGTGGATAAAGTGACTAAATTCACGAGAGACAAGCTCTTGTTTTTACTGGAGTAAATATTGGATATGACCAAACATGCTTCAGTATTGTATATACAGTGTGAAAAAACATGAGACGCGTAAGCGACAAGGCTAGGACAAATACCAAGGCAAAAAAGCATCGGAATGCTGCTTTGTTTCCACATCATCCACTTACTATCAGGTGGACTGTGGAATCAATAGTCACACTTAATACTATAAGATAAAAATAGAACTAGCTAAAATACTACTCTTCTATCATTGTTATTTATACAAAAATATGATAAAATATAAAAATATGTGAGCCATTCTGCGACACAAATAAGTACTCCCAATCGGAGAACAACAAATCTCTCATTGAACACCAGCATGAAATAGCATCATAATGTAACTTTGTTTCATACGATGAGTGACGAGAAGCGAAAGTGGAATCGATGCATTTTACCTTCATACTCAAGGGTGATAACGCATCTGCATTTTGTTTCTTAATCGATGGTAGTAAAGTGTGTACTTGTATAAAAGAATGTCTAAAAAGACACGTCATAATATAATTATGTCGCTGGAGCGTGGCTCTACCATGTAAAGAGCTCCGAAATATTTCCGCTTCGATCTCATCACAGAGGATAGTATCTAAAATAATAATTTAATTTTTACGCAAGACTTACTTTCACATCTTAATCAATCCTTGATATTGAAAGCAGTAAATCCGTTCGACTCAAATTTTATTACGCCGATGTAATTTTTGACAAAGTATGACCTTGGTATAAATTTATTCAGCGTCGTTTTATAAAAGATCAGAGAAACGGTGAGGTTTATAAAATTTTATGAATTTCTAATTTCTTGATCTATAATATTAAATCGTTTTAGCCTATCGAAAGCCCATCGCTGAACATGGACCATAGTTTGTCATATCATAGTCACGGAATCAACATATCATAGTCCACTTTCCGTTTTAGTTTCCCTCAGTCACATCTTACGAAACTCACGAGATGATAGGAGATTCTCTTACACCACTCTTACATACGACGGACACTATACATCTACAATAAATACACATATCAACCTAAAATAAATTGATACGGGAAGAGAAAACTTTGTAACCTTTTATGCATATTGCGCGCACGGAGGAGCGTGAGATTTGAAGAAGAAAATATGTGTTATAAGACATAAATTTTTGACGGATATTAAATTAAATATAATTATATTAGCAACGAATTGCAGCCCTAAAGGCCGTGAGTTCAAATCCCGCACAGAACAAAATTGTTAGGCCTACAATTAATTGTTCCGGGTCTGGATGTTTGTCCTTGTGAAATTTATGTATGTAAACTGCCCCCACGATACAGGAGAAAATCCTAGTGTGTAGGTAACACTTTCTTAAAAAAACATAAAATATATAAATTAAATTAAATGAAACATACATCGTTTACGTTAATACTGCCAATGTCAAGCAAATAATTGTCGCTTATACAAATTATGTCGTTTGTTGACTTAAAGTAATTACATACCTGAGGTACAAGAATATGTATGTTATTACTCCAAAGCCAATTTCAAACACTTAATAGGCTGTCTTCAAATAGTCGCACAGAGTAGAGATTGTTGCCAAATAGCTTATAATTACGGGCAAACTGATTAAAATAAGCAGTGATTTTCGTGTGATTTCAAATGTTCGTTTTAAATAGTGTGTGGAGTGTATATGAAGACAGAAAAGCGATATATTTGTATTTTCTATATTAGATATCTGTGTTTTATATATTAATGTGCTGTTGAGATTTTACAAATTGCTTAATATACAAACTTAAAATTTAATGAATTACGGACAAATTTCGACTACTGGACGACCACTAGTATAGTAAAAAAGCGATTCACTATTAATTTTCCTGGATATGTTACTTCGTCTAACATACTCGTACATGCATAAACTAGTCATACATAAAAAGGCATGTCCTATATTATATTCTTCCGCACCCTACTTCTAGATGTGTCAGGATCATGTCGAATGTGAGAAATATCATGTATGTACGTATGACATGACTTTCAATAAGATTTACTGATAATCTATATGAAAAAATCTATTCTATTGCATTCTTTATTCAAATATGTGCGTATTACTTACTCGCATTCGATCGAAATTTCAAAGTCAAAAGTTTTAATTTAAGGAAAACAATTTAATATATTTGTGTAACGAAGCCAATCATAGTATAAATATCACGAACAAATGCCAAGAGGATGGAAGCTGCCAACTTACATTAGGAAATTAAAAAAGTTTTCTCGTAAATGCGTCGCTGAAGTAGTCGACGACAGCACGTTTAATACCTCACGCGTTTTGATACTTTATTTCACTTTTCTGTTCAAGTTTCTAAACAAGAGCAAACACCATAACTGCAATGAGTAATTTTCTTACCGACTTTAAATACCAATTCGGCTGTATATTCTTTTTTCATGTGATTTTATTAACTTGACCTATCCACCCATCCATTTCAGCCTATGTAAGTCCACTGCTGAACATAGGCCTCCCATAGATTTTTTACGTGGTAGAGCCACGCTGCAACTATATTATAGTTGTAGCACGAATGGGTCGGCTCGACCGGGGTAGGACCACGCTCTCACAGAATACCAGCGTAAAATAGCAGCTCAATGCTGCTGTGTTTCATATGGTGAGTGTAGAGAACCGGAGACCCTTCTTACTGGAAAAGAGGCATTCCATCTTAGTCCTCAGGGGTGACAACGCATGTGCATTTTGATTCTTAATTGAGGATAAATGTAGATGTCTATGGGCCACAGTACCCACTTACCATCAGGTGGACTGTGTGCTCGTTTGTCACCCTATGCTATAAAAAAAAAAGATTTACTAATAGGCGGAGTTTTTAACCATTGTTGCCATGCATGGCTGACGGCTTGGCAACCACAGTTAATTATTATTTGAAGTTTTTATCAGAAAGATGCTGTTGCCCATCTCCTGTTACAGTTTCCTCTGTGGTCTTTTACGACACTTACAGAACGAAATGTGGTAGTGGATATTCTTACCTTCACCGATATGTATGTATAAATAAGTATTTATAAGTATTTATATTATTTAAGTAAATAGCTACAACGCTGTAATCCCCGATGTGGTAGGCAGATTCCAAAGAGTAGCGATTTGTTTAGACCACGTTTGGTGAAAAATATGAATTTGGAAAGTAAATTATCAAAGAAGTGATAGGTGGCTAGCACATTGAGAAGTAGCACAGTTGGCACATTTTTTTTATAGTATAAGGGTGACAAACGAGCACACAGTCCACCTGATGGTAAGTGGTTGCTGTGGCCCACAGACATCTACATCTATCTTCGTTTGCGCATTTAAATGCAGATGCGTTGTTAGTCGTGAGGATTAAGATAGAATGCCTCTTTTCCAGTAAAAAGGGTCTCCGGTTCTCTACACTCACCACACGAAATACAGCAGCATTAAGCTGCTATTTTACGCTGGTATTCTGTGAAAGCGTGGTCCTTCCCCGGTCGAGCCGACGCATTCGTGCTACAACTATACTATTATCATATCTGCAGCATGGCTCTACCAAAAGTTCTATTTATTGTTATAAGTCCCATCTAAACATGGAACACAACATAATACAGAAGTTAAACAAACTCTCTTCAGAGCCTATTGTCAGTCTTTTTACACCTGCAGTCTATGGGTTGGGTATACACAGAGGACGCTTGCAACCCTGCACGTCCAATATAATAACGGCTTTAGGATGCTGATCGGACTGCCTTGGTACTGCAGCGCTTCGGCAATGTTTGCTGAGGCTCGCCTAGACAGTTTCCCAGTTATCATGCGCAAACGGGTTGCCTCCGCATGGTGCCGTGTCCGGGACAGCTCCAACATCCTCCTGGCGGCGATAGGGAGTCACTATTGCTGTCCTATCTTATAATAATAATAATAATAATAACTGCTTGGGGAAAGCGGATTCGGAGATATACCGAGAGGTCAAGACGGTTCAACCAGAATCGTCTCTTCCAGAGTGATCAGAAGAGGCTCTATGAGTCATTGGAGCGACCAATGGTACGTGGAACGGGCCCAGCACCGAATCAGGCCGACACTGTCGCATTCTGGCGCGGCCTGTGGTCAGAGCCCGTAAACCACAGCGAGGGCCCTGACGGAAGTTGTGGCGAGTCAGTGTGCGAGTGTTACGCCCATGGACCCCGTCATCATACGCCGATGACGTAGCGAGGCGGTCCGTAGGGCCCCGAACTGGAAAAGTCCGGGACTGACGGACTGCATCACTACTGGCTGAAGGGTTTCGTGGTGTGTCACGCTGTACTTGCCCGACAGTTTTAAGAGGCTCGACCAAAGTCGCTCCCGAGCCTCTTCACTACTGGATCACTCATTTGGTTCCTAAAGACCATGATTCCACAGACCCTAGCAAATGCCCCATTACGTGTTCACCACCATATTGACATCCATTTTGAGTACGCGAATCATTCGTCACCTGGATTTAAATCAGTGATGTCGCGCGCTCAAAATGGATGTCGGGCGGTGGTCGTGGAACCAAGGAACCACCTCATTGACGCGGTTATTGGCAAGGTGGTTAAACGCAACCGTCGGAACCTCTCCGCCGCCTGGATAGACTACAAAAGGCATTCGACTGTGCCTACATGGCTTAAGAGGGTCCCTCGAGCTGCAAGGTGACTGTACAGTTCGAGACTTCCTCGGGCAGTGTATGGGGCAGTGGAGTACGATCCTTTGTCATCTAGGCGAGCGGATGACGGCTGCGAGAACCACATAAGGATAAGAAGGGCATCTTCCAGGGCGATTGTTTGAGTCCAATTTGGTTCTGTTTCTCTGAACCCTCTCAGTACCTTACTGAGGGTTCCGGAGAGGATTTCAGCTTCGAAAGGTGGTACAAAGTGACCCACCTTTCTATATGGATGATCTCAAATTATTCGCCTCCAGTCGTTCTCATCTTGTGGAATTGCTAAACATCACTTGTGATTTTAGCAATTCTATTATAATGGGGCTGGGGACGGATAAGCGTGAGGTCCTCCATGTCGAAAGAGGAAGGGTTACTAAATCTGAGGGCATAAACTTATCTATGCCCATCAACATAAGGACCCTTTCTGAGGCTGAAACATACCGATACCTGGGTATGTCACAGAACATCGGTATCGATGAGGGGCAGGAAGCAGCCAGTCAGTTTGCGATATGTTTTATGCACGCTTGACCAAAGTGCTTAACAGCCTTTTGTCCGGTATGAATAAGACACACACATATAACGGTTGGGTCATGCCTGTTCTCATATATACCTTTGGCATATTTAGGTGGACTCAAACTGAACTTAATGCCCTGGATAGAAAAGTCCGCGCTACTATGACGTCCCATAGGATGCATCACCCGAGATCGTTGATTATGAGGCTGTACTTGCCGCGGAAACATGGTGGGCGTGGCTTTTGCGCGCTACCATGCATAATCGCGAAGTGTGCAGCCTGTAGTTACTTGACGAGATCGGATGATCCATTCTATAGGGACGTCATTTCTTGTGATAAAGGACTTACCCCTCTATCCTTAGCCAACGAGCAATGGCAAGACCCGGCAGTACAGAGCATTTCCGACCGGGAGACCGTATGGAAGGAGAAGGAGCTCCACGGGAGGTTCTACAAGGCTCTTCATGTGCCTTTCGTAGACACAGTTGCCTCCCTCCACTAGCTACGTTTTGGTGACCTCTTTGGGGAAACCGAGGGTTTTGTCTGTGCGATAGAGGATCAGGTTATTAAGACCAACAACATCCT
This sequence comes from Parnassius orleans, assembly GCA_029286625.1. NCBI lineage: Eukaryota > Metazoa > Arthropoda > Insecta > Lepidoptera > Papilionidae > Parnassius > Parnassius orleans. The sequence continues at coordinate 49,282 of JAGSMP010000758.1, read as the reverse complement.
AAGGGATGGCACCGTCGGCATCTGTCGAGCTTGTCGCCATCTCGGTGATTCACTTAGGTATGTCATCTCCGGTTGTTCGGCGCTTCCTAACTCTCAGTACTTACACAGGAACAACTTAGTAGCCAGAATTCTACACCAAGAGCTTGCTCTGAAATACGGTCTCGTGGACCGGAAATTGCCATATTACAAATACTTGCCGGAAGCCGTGCTCGAAAATGACCGCGCCAGGTTTCATGGGACGGCCATCATCACAGACAGACTATTCTTGCGAATAAGCCTGATATTGTGCTGATGGACCGGCACAGTCAAGATATTTTGGTCGACATTACCATTCCGTATGACGAGAACCTCGTGAAAGCCGAAACAGATAAGCGAACAAAATATCTGGCCCTGGCTCATAAGGTGACCGACATGTGGGGTGCACTGCCGACCGAAATTATACCTGTAGTCGTCTCTGCGAACGGGTTAATCCCAGTCAGCCCCTCGGGTCATCTGAGGCGACTGGGACTCCATGACGGACCGCTCCAAGCTCAAATGCAGAAGGCGGTGCTCCTCGATACTGCCCGCATCGTCCGCCGTTTTCCTTTTCCCCAACCTCGGCCGTTTGGTCTCTGCCGAGGGTTTCCATCTGGTTGGGTTTTTATTTATTTATGTATTATTTATTTATTTATGTTAGTATATTAAATATATATTTATGTTTATTTATTATTTCCTTTTAAATATTTATTCAGCCCTGGTTTGTTTTCCTCTGTTCACTCTCATGACACCTACAAGACGATATGGGGTATTTATTTATACAGCCACTAAATGGTCATTGGGAATGCTAGCGTGCTATGATTGATTTTTAAAGCAACAAGTACTATTAACGGACATGTTTCTTTTAACAATAACCTATTTTCCATAGTTGTTACGGACGGTTCAAGTATTACTCTTGTGATTAGAGATAACCACATACAGGGCAAAAAATATCGGCGTGTTTAAATCGCTACCCATAAACGTCCGTAATATCAAGGGGTTACTGAACTCTTTTTGAAGAGATTACATGGCTCGAACAAGTTTAATATTCTTGCAAAATACGCGCTTGAGAAGTGGAGTTGCGGAAAATAGGCCGTTGCTAACTATAAACATATTATTCTAACACTAAGGCTCTGAATTTTTATCAGGAATATCCAAAAGGGTCGTTTGGATAATATATATTTTGAATAGGTTTATTCCACTTTTACTAATAAAATTAATATATTATTGATATAAATCTTAACATTAAATAAATATTCCTTTACTTTAAGTGTACTAAAAGCTATAAATAGCAAAAACTTATTTTTCTGCTCAGTGAACACTAAAAATGACAAGGGTTTGTAAAATCTACAGCGACCAATCTATAATATTATGTCAAATATCGTGATAGTAATATCTAAATATATTTATGACAGTCTGCAGAAGCGTAAATATGGCGTTAACATTGTAAAATTTAAAAGCTTTAGAATATATATGGGCCGTGGAGTGGCACCGTAAGAGAACCTTCTAACCCGTATCGTCCCGTGGGTGTCATAAGAGGCACGCTCAACCGAGGTAGGAACACACTTTCACAGAATACCAGCGTAAAATAGCAGATTAATGCTGCTGTGTTACATATGCTTAGTGGAGAGAACCGGAGACCCTTTTCATTGGAAAAGAGGCATTCCATCTTAGTCCTCAGGGGTGACAACGCATCTGCAATTTGATTCTTAATCGGCGATCGATTTATGTGTCTTTGGGTCTAAGAATCCATTTACCATCAGGTGGACTGTGTGATCGTTTGTCACCCTTATTCGATAAGAAAAAACTATCCACAATTAAGAATCAAAATGCAGAGGCTTAGCAGATGCATACCCTCTGGAACTATGAAGAAATATCTCGAAACGAAGTGATCGCTACCAGGTTTTTACTAATTTGTTTTGTGTTGTTAATTGTTAAAATACATGATTGTAAGCTGTTATTTAAAAAAAAAGTCCCGCTGGGATTCTTGCTGGTTCTTCCCAAGAAAAGAAGTTTTTTTTTCAAACCAGTCGTCATTAAACATAAGAGTGTTTTTCAATAAGTATTATTTATAATCAACATTGAATAAAAAAGTTTCCGTGTCTGTTTCTGTTTCGTAATCAGTAAAAAGTTCTCCATTCTTGTCACTGGTAACGCAGGTAGTAGGTCCTGGTCGGTTATTGGTTCTGCTGCTATTATAAGTATATAATAGTTATTAATAGTATATAATATACATAGTGAGGCAAGGTAGTAACATTGCCTATGAATCAAATAATATTAATTCAGAAATATTTCCGGCTGACTCAGACCAGTCTTAAGGAGGAGTAGGTTAATATTTTTAATACTTGGTTTTTTGGTATGTCATCCATTATCCATTACAGTCAATAACAGTCCACTGTTGATCATAGACTTGCCCATAGATTGCGTCATAAGGGGTATTTGCCATAGTAGCCATGCTTGGAATGCGGACCAGAGAGATGCTGCTGCCTATCTACCTCCTGTTTGAGTCTACCTCTGTCGCCTCTTAAGACACCCACGAGATGATATGGGGTAGTTGATATTCTTACACCGTCACTACGCCGTGTTGGTATGTACGTGTATATTACGCGATATCGTTATCAATTGTAAACCGATTTTGATGATTCTTTTCTTTACTAAGGAGGACCAACTTCAGGTGTGTTCATATAAAATTGGAGAAATAATTCCACCTGTAATGGTGGAAAAATAGGATATGAATTATTTGATGTACCTATTGAAACGATATTGAGATTGTGAAATTTCTTAGTCCAATCTAAATGTTAAAAATAAATTTTAATAAAAATTTAAAGTTGACCTCAAACAACTAAAAAGTAATGAAATAATATCACATTCCAAATTCGGGGATTTCATTCTTCTACACATTCTTAGCACAGTCTTAGCACTTAATTCAGAATGTGAAATTATTTTATTCATTTCTAGTTATTTGAAGTCGGCTTTTGCTTTTCATTTAAAATTAATTTTGTTAATTCCTTAAAATAAATCGATTCAAGTACTCAACGAAATAAATCCATCTATATAAAAACGACGTTTTTAGTTTTTACACGCGGACATAATATGCACGCAGTTTTGTTTGGTTTGTTTTTTTATAATCAAATAAGATTTTCCAATAAGAAGATTAATTTGATAGCTCCGTTTTTTATCATAGGAAATAGCTCCGAGCAATATCCTCGCCGAAAAGAAAATATTCAACTAACAACGTAAGTTGTTTTTATTAATAAAGTGGTAGGTGTCGTAAATAAATAAAAATATGTAAATATTAATATTTTATACATTTATAAATATGTCTATTTACACATACGTACTAATATCCTACAGACTGAATTTCGGTCACGGCGGCTAGTCTTAATTTAAACTAGCTATCTGCACAAGAAGATTATAGTGTCCGAGTGTATGTGCAAGCAAAGATGCACTCTCTATTCCCTCACTCTCATAGTCCGATGGGACGGTAATCCGACTCGACCGGTTAGAGATTAGACGTAGGATCAAGGGCTTTCCGATGCATGGGGGTGAAACACCGCCAACTTCCTTACTCCGGCCTGCCACTGAGGATTTCATGGCAGAAAAACCCGATTTTAACCCGACCCTGGATTCGAACCCGAGAACTCTTTATCGGCAATTGCGATTACGACTACTAGATTCATACATATTAAACATAATCTTGTTCAACAAATTCAAGTAATGGTAGAGGCAATATTAAGAGTTACGATTAAAATATAGAAATTGTTAGAATGCAGATAATAATAAATTTAGAAGGACGAAATAAAACCTTATGTGAGGCTAATAGCAGTTCTTTCAGTTTGACGGCTCCGTGGCGCAGTTGCTTAGCAATGAGTTGCTGCGCTAAGGGCCGCGGGTTCGAATCTCGCACGGAACAAGTATTTGTATGGTCTACAAATGATTGAAACAGAAAGAAACAGAAACTTTTTTATTCAATATAGATTATAAATAATACTTATTGAAAGTCACTCTTTTGTCTAATTACCACTGGTTCGAAAAAAAACCTCTGTCCTGGGAAGAACCAAAAGAAACCCAAAGGGACTTTTTTTAAATAACAGCTTACAATCATGTATATTACACAATTAACCACACAAAACAAATTAGAAACAGCCTGGCAGCGAACACCTCATCCTCAGGGTTATTATCATCCATAAATTCTTAACATTATAATAACCCTTTATACAAACTATGTTTAATAATGTTTTGAATTTTGAGCAGGTCGAATTTTATATATTTTCTGGATTTTGTTGTAAAAGCGTATACATCCCCAAGAATGAATTACTGACTCGGTGAGTCGAATAACTGGTACTAGTAGCTTGTGTTTGTTCTAGTATTTACAGAATGAATATCACTTATTTTTGTATAACTACTTTCATTTTGTGTACGTACATTACATTTTCATAAATGTATTGAGAGGCCAAAGTTAATATATTAATTTCTTAAATTTTTGTCTGAGCGACTCTTTAGGTTTTAAATCATAGATTGCTCTATGGCCCTCTTCAAAACAAATATAATTTCAGTGTCAGTTGCGTGTCCCCATAGCAAAATACCATAGGACATTATGCTATGGAAATAGCTAAAGTAAACAAGTCTAGCTGTTTCCACACTGGTAAGATTTCTAATCTTTTTTACAGCATATGCTGCAGAACTAAGTCTGCTTGCTAACTTTGATATATGGGGGCCCATTGAAGCTTCGCGTCTAGTGTTATTCCAAGAAAATGGTGGTATCGACAAGACTCAGTTCCTCCCATTTAAAATTACATTAGTATTTAATTGTCTGACATTTGGAGTCATGAACTTCATACATTTCGTTTTAGTGGTATTTAAATGCAAGTTATTAACATTAAACCAATTTACTAATTTAGATATAGCATTATTTACTTCGTCATATTTTAATAATTGTCGTTTTAATTTGAAAATTAATGAAGTGTCATCAGCAAATAATACTATATTATGGTTATCCCCTATGTGTAAGTCATATATACAAGAAACAGAAAGGGGCGAAATTGAGCCTTGAGGCACGCCCATTTGTACTATCGACCCGGAAGAGCTCATACTATTAATGACAACTTTTTGAGTTCTGTTACTTAAATATGAAACAATTAATTTAAGAGCATTACTTCTTACACCGTAGTGTTGTAGTTTCCTGATTAATGTTTCATGGTGAACACAATCGAAGGCTTTGGATAGGTCACAGAAAATACCCAAAGCATCCTGTGAATTCTCCCATGCATTGAAAATATATTTAATCAGCTCAACACCAGCATCAGTTGTCGAGCGACCCCTTGTGAATTTTTGAAAGATTGTTCCGGGTCTCGATGTTTGTCCTTGTGAAATTTATGTGTGTAAACTGCCCCCACGATACAGGAGAAAATTCTAGTGTGGTGGTAACGTTTTTAAAAAATAAAAACAAAGTTACACTTTTAACAGAATCCCCATGGTTTCGCGGTGTATCCTTTGTAGAAAAATCTATTTGTAACATTCATGTCATATTATTCTTATTCACTACCCCATATCGTCCAGTGGGTGTCGTAAGAGGCGGCAGAGGGAAATTAAAACGGGAAAGAGGCAACAGCATCTTCCTGATAACAACTAAAAATAAATAAAACACTGCGGTATCCAACCCGCCTGCCAAGCGTGGCAACTATGGCAAAATCCTTCCTCTGAGACTATAGGGTAGTCCTATGTTCTGCAGTGGAATTTTATAGGCAGTAATGGATGGATAATGGATGATATCAAATTCTTTGGCTGCATGTGCATACACACTACATATCATTCGGTTGTATGCCCCATAGCCAGGCGCAGAACTGCTGGCATTATTGGGTATTTATGTCAAAGGAGTAATCAGTTTGCCGCGCTACTCCAGTGTTAGTGAACTTCAAATAATGGCTTTGAAATATTTTTCAGACTATTTATTTATTCTTTATTTTTAATGTATTTATACCTCAAACACGCAGGTATACTCAAAGTTCCTTTACTTTATAGCACGTGTTAAATCCGCACTTAAAATTGCAATTGAAATATTATTGTTTGTTTTTGAGCAACCTGGGTTCGATCCCCACCGACACCAATGATATTGACAAATTTTACTTGCAATTTTAAGTGCTGATTTACCACGTGCTCGGCGGTGAAGGAAAACATCGTGAGGAAACCTGCAAATATGATAAATATTTTTTTTTCAAAAACATGCGAAGTCCACCAACACACATTAGAACATCGCGGCGGACACTTCCTTGTCCTAAATTCCTCTCAGAAGTAAACCATTAATGTTGTGTTATTTGTGAAGAACCCTTATCAGTGACCTAGCGAGTGACAATACTGATAATGAAAATTTTAATGTGTAAATACCAAAACATATTATAAAAAGTTTTATGTGCTCAGTAGTGTTGGCGTAAAATAATCTTATATCATGCCCTGAAAAAGATCATGCCATAAAAGGCGATGAAGGGAAACTTAAAGAGGAGATAGGCAGTGGCATCTTACTGATCACAACTATCGCACTGACTATCGCTGCCAATGCAACAACTGCAACACCAGGTGAATTATATTTTTTGCTTGAATTTCCTTCAGTCATTCTTTAGCAAATTTCAAGTCATTTTGTCGTCCGCTAAAATTATTACTTCATTTTAGGGCTTCATTTAACAAGAAGTTTTCTTCCTCGCACAACTTTTTGGGGAATCGGCTACCAGCATAGATTTATCCGAACCGGTACGACATAGGGTCCTTCAAGAAAGGAGTCTACTCTTTTCCAAATGCATACGAGCCCCATGCTCGTATGCATGCATTATCTCGTCTCGAAGTGTGCTACCAGGTGACCGGTGCCCCCCCCCCCCCTCGCTTCGCATTGACCTGAACAGTAAACACTAAAATATACAGAAATTCAGCCAGAACAAAATATTATGTTACTTTCAAGTATCAAAACTACAATAAAAATAAAAATTAAGGTTTAATGAGAAGAACGCGAGATGAAAGTTGCGGTTGATGAACATTTCAAATGAGAAAAGTTTTCAGACAACGGCGCGTTCGAGTTGGAAATATAACGGATATCGGCCTTAGTTTAAAATATTTTTTTTTTTAATTTTATAGATTAAGGGTGACAAACGAGAACACAGTTCACCTGGTGGTAAGTGGATGCTGTGTCCCATATACATCTACATTTATCCTCGGTTAAGAATCAAAATGCAAATGCGTTATCACCCCTGAGAACTAAAATAGAATACCTCTTTCCAGTAAAAAGGGTCTCCGGTTCTCTAAACGAATACGAATCACAGTAGCATTAAGCTGCTATTTTACGCTGCTATTCTGTGAGAGCGTGGTTGTACCCCGGCCGAGCCAACTTATTGCTGCTAAAACTATAATATAGCTGCAGCGTGACTCTACCACGTATAAAACATATTGAACGAGCTTTGACGACCGACAAATGGCATTAATAATATGCATTAAAATCAAACTTCACACGACTTTATAGGTGTTAGAGCCAAGCTTTAGCTATTTTATGGCTACAGTTAAAGTAGGTCGGCCTGACCTCGGTAGGATCAAACTTTTATAGAACATCAGCGTAAATTGCTGTCCTTTCTTGAAGCACTGGAACAGCGTCCATATCGGCTCGAGATCTGCTCTGGTTAATATAAAGTAGATAGAGTAGGTAATATATGTAACTTTTTAATTTTATTTCTTTACTAACTCTAGCTTATAAGTACTTTTTGTATTTACTCACCCACTCTATGGAATAAAAATTCTAAATTAAAGAATAATAATAATAATAATAATAACTTTTACTGGAGGACTCCGGGAGGGGATTTCAGCTTCGGAAAGGAGGTACAAAAGTGACCCACCTTTTCTATATGGATGATCTCAAGTTATTCGCCTCCAGTCGCTCACATCTGTGGATTTGCTAAACATCACTTGGATTTTAGCAATTTATTAGAATGGAGCTGGGAACGGATAAGTGTGCGGTCCTCCATGTCGAAAGGGTAGGTTGTTAACTCTGAGGACATAGACTTATCTATGCCCATCAACATAAGGACCCCTTCCCAGGCTGAAACATACCGATACCTGGGTATGTCGCAGAACATAGGTATCGATGAGGCGGATATGAAACAGTCAGTTTGCGATGTGTTTTATGCACGCTTGACAAAGTGCTCAACAGTCTTTTGTCGGTGTGAATAAGACACGCATATAACGGTTGGGTCATGCCTGTCCTCATATATACCTTCGGCATGCTCAGGTGGACTCAGACCGAACTGAACGCTCTGGATAGAAAAGTCCGCACTGTTATGACGTCACACAGGATGCATCACCCGAGATCGTCAGTAATGAGGCTGTACTTGCCGCGGAAACATGGTGGGCGCGGCTTTTTGAGCGCTCTCACCATGCATAATCGCGAAGTGTACTTTCTGGCGAGATCGGATGATCCATTCTACAGGGACGTCATTTCGTGTGATAAAGGGCTTACTCTATCCTTAGCCAACGAGCAATGGCAAGACCCAGCAGTACAGTGCATTTCCGACCGGGAGACCGTATGGAAGGAGAAGGAGCTCCACGGAGGTTCTACAAGGCTCTACATGAGCCTTTCAGACACAGTCGCCTCCCTCCACTGGCTGTTTCGGTGACCTCTTTGGGAAACCGAGGGTTTTGTCTGTGCGATACAGGATCAGGTTATTAAGACCAACAATTATCGGAGATACATCCTAAAGGATGGCGCCGTCGACATCTGTCGAGCTTGCCGCCATCCCGGCGAGTCACTTAGGCATGTCATCTCCGGTTGTTCGGCGCTTTCTAACACTGAGTATTTGCACAGACACAACCTAGTAGCCAGTATTCTACACCAGGAGCTCGCTCTGAAATACGGTCTCGTGGATAGGAAAATGCCATATTATAAGTACTTGCGGAAGCCGTGCTCGAAAATGACCGCGCCAGGCTCTACTGGGACCGGGCCATCATCACAGACAGGACTATTCTTGCGAATAAGCCTGCTATTGTGCTGATGGACCGGGCACAGTCAAGGATATTTTTGGTCGATACTACCATTCCTTATGACGAGAACCTCGTGAAAGCCGAAACAGATTAGCTGACAAAATATCTGGACCTGGCTCACGATGTGACCGACATGTGGGGTGGTCTGTCGACTGAAATTATTCCTGTGGTCGTTTCTGCGAACGGGCTAATCCCGGTCAGCCTCTCGGGTCATCTGAGGCGATTAGGACTCCGTGACGGACCGCTCCGTGCTCAAATGCAGAAGGCGGTGCTCCTCGACACCGCCCGCATCGTCCGCCGGTTTCTTTCCCTTTCCCCCTTATGTATTATTTGTGTTAGTATATTTAATATATATATACATATATATTTATGTTTATTTATTTACTATATTTCTTTTATATATTTATTCAGCCCAACCAAATGAGAATACTTTATAAATATGCCGAATAATAATAACAACATATCTCCCAGATCAGCAGCAGTGTTTTATTATCTGGTTGATATTAGTGAGACGCTGTTACCTATCTACTGGTTTGGTTTCCTCTGTCCACTCTCATGACACCTACAAGACGATATGAGGTATTTATTTATACAGCCACTACATGTTCATTGCGGGAATGCTTGCGTGCTATGATTGATTTTAAAAGCAACAAGTACTATTAACGGACATATTTCTTTTAACAATAATATATTTTCCATAGTTGTTACGGACGGTTCAAGTATTACCGTTGTGATTAGATATAACCACATACAGGGCAAAACATATCGGCGTGTTTAAATCGCTACCCATAAACGTCCGTAATATCAAGAGGTTCCTGAACTCCTTTCGAAGAGATTAAATGGCTCGAACATGTTTAATATTCTTGCAAAATACGCGCTTTAGAAGTGGAGTTGCGGAAAATAGGCCGTTGCTAACTATAAACATATTATTCTAACACTAAGGCTCTGAACTTTTATCAGAAATATCCAAAAGGGTCGTTTGGACAATATATATTTTGAATAGGTTCATTCCACTTTTACTAATAAAATTAATATATTATTGATATCAATCTTAAAATTAAATAAATATTCCCATACTTTAAGTGATACTAAAAGCTATAAATAGCAAAAACTTATATTTCTGCTCAGTGAACACTAAAAATGACAAGGGTTTGTAAAATCTACAGCGACTAAGCTATAATATTATGTCAAATATCGAGATAGTAATATCTAAATATATTTATGACAGTCTGCAAAAGCGTAAATATGGCGTTAACATTGTAAAATTTAAAAGCATTAGAATATATATGGGCCGTGGAGTGGCACCGTAAGAGAACCCTCTAACCCGTATCGTCCCGTGGGTGTCATAAGAGGCACGCTCAACCGAGGCAGGAACACACTTTCACAGAATACCAGCGTAAAATAGCAGATTAATGCTGCTGTGCTACATATGCTGAGTGTTGAGAACCGGAGACCCTTTTTATTGGAAAAGAGGCATTCCATCTTAGTCCTCAGGTGACAACGCATCTGCAATTTGATTCTTAATCGGCGATCGATATATGTGTCTTTGGGTCTAAGAATGCATTTACCATCAGGTGGACTGTGTGATCGTTTGCCACCCTTATTCTATAAAAAAAAACTATCCACAATTAAGAATCAAAATGCAGATACTTACCCTCTGGAACTATGAAGAAATATCTCGAAACGAAGTGATCGCTACCAGGCTATTTCTAATTTGTTTTGTGTTGTTAACTGTGAAAATACATGATTGTAAGCTATTATTTAAAAAAAAGTCCCGCTGGGATTCTTGCTGGTTCTTCCTAAGAAAAAAGGTTTTTTTTCAAACCAGTCGTAATTAAACATAAGAGTGTTTTTCAATAAGTATTATTTATAATCAACATTGAATAAAAAAGTTTCCGTGTCTGTTTCTGTTTCGTAATCAGTAAAAAGTTTTCCATTCTTGTCACTGGTAACGCAGGTAGTAGGTCCTGGTCGGTTATTGGTTCTGCTGCTATTATAAGTATACAGGGTGGTCCAAACAGTGAGGTTATAAATTTTTTTTGATTCCTCACACCTAGGGGTATCCGAAAATACCCTATGTATGTTCCGCGATTTTTGTAGTTTTCGAGTTATGATTTTTTTAATCCTTTTTTTGAAAATGTTCACCCTAAACAGCGTAACATTAAAAAAAATGTAATTGTGAGATTTTTTCCAAGTTTTTTTGTTTGTAGCATGATCCTTATGAGCCCTATTATGTATAAAATAATTAGCTTCCTAACATTCACCGAAGATACAATAATTTTAATCGAAACTTAAAAATTTTCTGTCAGGAGAGTGGGGCTTGAATTTTCAACATTAAATGAAAAATAGTAATAAATGATTTCATACTTTCTAATTAATTTTAAAAACTTGGCAGTACCTTTCATATTAACATAAAAAAATGACACTTAATAGGCCAGTTTTTCTGTTACAGACTTCTGAAGTTACTCAGGCAGGAAACTACCTGAATAGTTAATTAGATTTAAAAAATCTTTTTATCATTTCTAGGGCTAAACTAAGATAGTAAATGCTTCAGGTTAGCAAAGAAAACTACTTATTGTTAAAACGTGACATTTATTAAGGTATCATTTTACTACAAACTACATGTTTTATTTTATTTCACTCAAACTAAATGCTAGCACATTCAGTCACAAACACACAAAGGAATTTTAAACAAAGGCTCAGCTATTCCTGCTTTGCGCTCCATTTTGTTACCAGGCCGCACCCCGCGCCCCGCGCTACACCGACCGCGTCCCTTTTTCACCTCGCTCGGTCCCGCCAGTCGTTCACTGCTTTCCTGCGTGCAACCACTACTCACGTTCACGATTATTTGGATCTCTTATTTTACTACCTTCGCTTTGTTTCCCGGATTCTTGATTTGCCTTACGATAGACCTGTGCTTGTTTTATGGACCTTGAGTTGCTTAGTGATTTGGATTACTTTCAGCAATTAGTTATTCTCTCAGTCAATACGCAGAGATGCACTATTTCTACTGCGTTGCCCAAGGAAACGGCGCATTAGCGGCACGGCTTTATCGAGAGCAACTGGAGCGGCGAGGAGAAGTGTTAGAGCATTACCCGAGCTATTTTTAATAACACCCACGAAACCCTGATAGCTGGACGCGTTCCTGGGCGTAATCAACGTCGCGAGGGACTACCCAGAGTGGATCCAGAAAGAAGAGATGTAATCATTGAAGAAGTAGAAAGAGACCCTTCTACTAGTTCACGAGCGATTATGAGAAGGACTGGAACTTAAGGACTTCAGTTTTAAGAATACTGAAATCAGTTGAGTGCATTTTATTATTTTGTAGACCTCTTTATTCAAAATCCCAACACATTGCTGCACTGCCATTTCAAATCACACCTCATTTAATTTACTGTGAATTGTCGATGTCTAATGTGTTGTGTGTGCGTGTAAAAGAGAGATGTAGAGGACCCTTAAACAAGCGCTCGTAATTCAAAAATAGGCGCTAGGACGCCACTCTAGCGAATCCCAACTTTTGTTTCACGTTCACGTGCTCTATCGGCACGTACCTCTAGTATTGCGTACAATGACAACCTACAATAAAAATACTAATAATTTTTTCCAGAGGATATCACGCGTTTCATATTCAGCGTGTTCAACAACAACGACGCAGACTATCCAAGGCGTGTTGCTTTCTGCCAAATAATGCTGGAAAGATCACGAAAGACCCGGATTTTTTACAAGATACTCTGGACGGATGAATCCTGGTTTGAAAGGACTGGCGTCTTAACATTCACAATTATCATAGCTGGGCCATTGAAACCCAAAAAAGCAAGGCAATCAAATTTTCAGAACAGATTTAGTATCAACATGTGGTCAGGAGTCATAAATGGAGAAAAGGTTGGGCCTTTGAATTGTCGGCTAGGTTGAACGGGTCCCAGTACCTGAACTTTCTACAAAATAACCTAAATGGTTTATTGTTTGAAGTTAATTTACAAACGAGGAGGGATATGATATTTCGAAATGACGGTGCTCCTTGCCATTTTGAAAGACAAGTGAGGAGCACCTCAACAGAACTTTCCCAGGAAGGTGGATTGGGCGTGCAGGGCCAATCGAATGGCCTGCACGCTCACCAGATTTAAACCCTATAGATTTTTTCATTTGGGGATTCTACAAAGAGATGGTGTATGCTAGAGAAATTAATTCGGAAAATGAATTAAGGGAAAATTGAGACAGTGTGGAAAAAAATCAAAGAAAATACGAATGCTTTTCGAAGACTAAAAGCAAATTTTTAAGACGATGTAGACTGTGTATCGAAGTTAATGGCCGCCATTTCGAAAATTTACTTTAAATAAATTTATCTTAAATTATTTACTAGTTTTAGTATGAACCTTGAAATCATTTGTCCAGTTCTCGGCAAACATCTTGAACAATAAGCGTAGTGGGGGAAGGTTTGCGCACGCATTTTTGTATGTAAAACCGACTCTGCGCAGTCAAGGTCAATGTTCAAGAAGTTTGCCGGCAATTTTGTTGTCAATAAATTTTAAACAATAAGTTGTTGTAAATTGTAAACACTGTATGTTATTTTGGCTAACCTGAAGCATTTACTATCTTAGTTTAGCCCTAGAAATGATAAAAAGATTTTTTAAATCAAATTAACTATTCAGGTAGTTTCCTGCCTGAGTAACTCCAGAAGTTTGTAACAGAAAAACTGGCCCATTAAGTGTCATTTATGTTATTATGAAAGATTAAGGTACTGCCAAGTTTTTAAAATTAATTAGAAAGTATGAAATCATTTATTACTATTTTTCATTTAATGTTGAAAATTCAAGCCCCACTCTACTGACAGAATTTTTTTAAGTTTCGATTAAAATTATTGTATCTTCGGTGAATGTTAGGAAGCTAATTATTTTATGTATAATAGGGCAACTCATAAGGATCATGTTACAAACAAAAAAAACTTGGAAAAAATCTCACAATTACATTTTTTTTAATGTTAGGCTGTTTAGGGTGAACATTTTCAAAAAAAGGATAAAAAAAATCATAACTCGAAAACTACAAAAAATCGGTTCTCTATGTCCCGCCAGTAGGCATACAAAATATAAAATTAACAAGTGCAACATTCATTAAATTTTTCTTCTTCTGATGGTTCTAATTAAAATCATTATATAATATATTAATAATTAGTCATCAACAAATATTAACAACAGTCCACTGTTGATCATAGACTTGCCCATAGATTGCGTCATAAGGGGGATTTTGCCATAGTAGCCACGCTTGGAATGCGGGTTGGCAACCGCCATTTTTAATATTTTGAGTTGTTACCAGATATAGCATGGATGGGCCGGCTCGAACCGGGGCGGTACCACGACCTCACAGAATACCAACGTAAAGAAAGAGCTTTGCTTCTGCATTTCGCTTGGGTAGTGCAGGTGGCCGGAGGCCCAATCCTCCCCCCCCCCCATAACATGGTAGCGGAATTTTAAAAAGAAAGAACTACCCCAGGAGAGTACCAGCACCCCTGGTAATGGAGAATCCCTCACTGAGCATCCACGGTCAAGCTACCCTCTTCCTGAGCGTGGGTGCTCAGGCAACCCCGCGTATTCTGGGCAAAATCCGGCTCTATACTAACACTGCACGAGGCAAACAGAGCAATAAAACCATGGCGACCCCTGCCACGCTATCCGTGGACTTCTGCAACATCAGGGGACTTCACTCGAATCTTAACGCCGTCCACTACCATCTAGAGATGGCGAAGCCGGCCTTGCTCTTTTTGACCGAGACGCAGGTATCCTCTCCGGCTGATACTTCGTACCTCTCCTACCCGGGGTACAAATTAGAACACTTCTTTGTGCCCCGGGCTGGAGTTTACGTATACGTCAGAGAGGATATCTGTTCTCGATGCCTCGGCAGTCTTGAAGGTACGAACCTGTCCATCCTATGGCTACGCGTAGACAGCGACGACCATCCCCGCGTCTACGGGTGCCTGTATAGGTCCCATAGCGGTAATGCCGACACAGACCGACTCATCGACCACGTCCAAATGGCTACAGATTTCTTGCTACAACAGATCCCATCCGTAGAGATCGTGATATTTGGCGATTTTAACACCCACCACGCTGAATGGCTCGGTTCACGTTTAACCGATCATGCGGGGAGATCTATTTATGACTTTGCCTTGGCATGTGGTCTGACACAACTGGTTACTTCGCCTACGCGGATTCCAGATGTGGAGGATCATACACCTTCCCTGTTGGATCTTCTGCTTACCTCTCATCCGGACGGATATCAGGTTTCCGTCGATGCACCTCTTGGCTCTTCGGACCATTGTCTGATCCGAAGTGTGGTGCCACTCACGCTCTCCTCGCGGTTGCGTTCTGCAGGTTGCCGTCGTGTTTGGCATTACAGGTCGGCGGATTGGGATAGAATGCGGTCTTTCTTTGCATCCTACCCATGGGGGCAGGTTTGCTTCTCGCCGGATGATCCCAGCGCTGTTGCTGACTCTGTCACCGATGTTGTGCTACAGTACCCATCGGTGGCAGATCGCAGCCTTGGTTTGGTCGCTCCTGTAAGACTGCATTACGCAGTAAGCAGGAGTGTTATCAGGCCTGGGCTGAGGCTTTGGCGGTTCGGAATGTAAACACCAGTATGCTTTAAAAGAAATATAACTTCGCCTCCAGGTCCTTCAAAAGAGTTATTGCCAAGGCAAAATCAGAGCACATAGGCAGAATTAGCGAGAAACTGGTTCGCCTTCCTTCGGGAACCTGTGCATTCTGGTCTTCCGCCAAGGCTGTCCAAGGGAATTTCTGTAAGCCATCACTACCATCTCTGCACAGGGAGGATGACTCACTCATGCATGCAAAAAGAAAGTCGACCTTTAGGGTCCTTTTGCGTCCAACTCGACTCCTGATGACGAGGGAACACACCGCCGACCATCCCAGTGTGAGTGCTCTATGCCTGATGTGCGATTCACACAGTGGTCAGTGCAAAGCACTCTCCTGGACATCCACAAGTCGAGTGGACCTGATGGAATCCGCCAATTGTGCTGAGGACGTGCGCTCCAGAGTTGGCACCGGTTCTAACGCTTTTTTGGTACTCCTACCTAGGCGTTGTCCCGAATTCATGGAAGACAGCTTTCGTGCACCCGATCCCTAAAAAAGGTAACCGCTCTGATCCGGCCAATTACAGGACTATCGTCTTACCTCCTTGTTCTCGAAAATAATGGAGTCCATTATTAATTGCCAGCTCATGAGCACCAGCTGATTAGTGACTGCCAGTAAGGTTTCCGTCGGGGTGGCTCAGCTGGTGATCTTCTTGTTTACCTAACACATATATGGGCGCATGCGATCGAGTCCAAGGGGGAGGCATTGGCCGTTAGTTTGGACATAGCGAAGGCCTTCGATCGGGTCTGGCACAAAGCGCTTCTTTCGAAGCTTCCTTCCTATGGGCTTCGCGAGAAATTGTGCAATTGGATCACCATCTTTCTTGCAGATCGGAGCATCAAGGTTGTAGTAGACGGTGCGTGCTCCGATTACAAGCCTATTAACGCTGGTGTTCCACAAGGCTGCGTGCTATCACCGACGCTGTTTCTTCTGCATATCAATGATATGTTGCAAACCGGTAGCATTCATTGCTATGTGGATGACAGCACTGGTGATGCTCTATACACCGGCCGTGCCAATATTTCTCGGTAAAATGTCACCGAGTACCGGAACAAGCTTGTGTCTGAAGTCGAGACTTTGTTGAACAAAGTCTCGGAATGGGGGCGACTAAATCTAGTCCAGTTCAATCCCCAAAAGACACAAGTTTGCGCGTTTACCGATAAAAGGAACCCCTTTGTTGTATTTCCTCAGTTTCAAGGCATTTCCCTTGTTTCCTCAGCCAGTATCGGAATCCTCGGCGTTGACATATCGAGTGACGTGCAGTTCCGTGGTCACTTGGAAGAGAAGGCCAAATTGGCCTCTAAAAAGCTTGGAGTGCTCAGGAGAGCGTGGCAGTATTTCATGCCAGCACACCGCCTGCAACTTTACAAGGCGCAGGTTCGGCCTCACATGGAATACTGTTCCCATCTCTGGGCAGGGGCTCCCCAGTGCCAGCTCTTTCCAATTGACCGCATTCAGCACAGAGCGGATCGAATCTTCGACGACCGAGTTCTTTCCGATCGGCTTGACTCACTAGCACTGCGTAGAGATGTTGCATCTCTTTGCGTATTTTATCGCATGTACCACGGGGAGTGCTCTGAGGAATTGTTCGGACTAATTCCAGCCGCTCAATTTGACCATCGCACATCGCGACAAAACTCGCGATACCATCCATACCATCTGGATGATTGGCGGTCCACCACTGTGCGATTTAGAAGATGTTTTTTTCCTCGCACAACTTCCTTGTAGAACCGATTACCACCAGCGATTTATCCGGACCGATACGACTTAAGGACCTTCAAGAAAAGAGCCTACTCCTTTTTAAAAGGCCGGCAACGCATCTGCAATTCCCCTGGTGTTGCAGTTGTTCATGGGCGGCGGTAGTCACTTAACATCAGGTGAACCTCATGCTCGTTTGCCCCCTCTCCTATAAAAAAAAAGATGCTTCGGCCTATCTATCTCCTGTTTCAGTCTACCTCTGTCGCCTCTTAAGACACCCACGGGATGATATGGGGTAGTTGATATTCTTACACCGTCACTACGCCATGTTGGTATGTACATTACGCGATATCTTTATCAATTGTAAACCGATTTTGATGATTCTTTTCGTTACTAAGGAGGACCAACTTCAGGTGTGTTCATATAAAATTGGAGAAATAATTCCACCTGTAATGGTGGAAAAATAGGATATGAATTATTTGATGTACCTATTGAAACGATGTTGAGATTGTGAAATTTCTTAGTCCAATCTAAATATTAAAAATAAATTTTAATAAAAATTTAAAGCTGACCTCAAACAACTAAAAAGTAAAGAAATAATTTCACATTCCAAATTTGGGGATTTTATTCTTCTACACATTCTTAGCACAGTCTTAGCACTTAATTCAGAATGTGAAATTATTTTATTCATTTCTAGTTATTTGAAGTCGGCATTTGCTTTTCATTTAAAATTAATTATGTTAGTTTCTGAAAATAAATCGATTCAAGTTCTCAACGAAATAAATTCATCTATATAAAAACGACGTTTTTAGTTCTTACACGCGGACATTATATACACGCAGTTTTGTTTGGTTTGTTATTTTATAATCAAAGAAGATTAATTTGATAGCTACGTTTTTTATCATAGGAAATAGCTCCGAGCAATATCCTCGCCGACAAGAAAATATTCAAACAACAACGTAAGTTGTTTTTATTAATAAAATGGTAGGTATCGTAAATAAATAAAAATATGTAAATATTAATATTTTATACATTTATAAATATGTCTATTTACACATACGTACTAATATCCTACAGACTGAATTTCGGTCACGGCGGCCAGTCTTAATTTAAACTAGCTATCTGCACAGTAAGATTATAGTGTCCGAGTGTATGTGCAAGCAAAGGTGCACTCTCTATCCCCTCACTCTCATAGTCCGATGGGACGGTAATCCGACACGACCGGTTAGAGATCAGACGTAGGACCAAGGGCTTTCCGATGCATGGGGTGAAACACCGCCAACTTCCTTACTCCGCGCTGCCACTGAGGATTTCATGACAGAAAAACTCGATTTTAACCCGACCCTGGATTCGAACCCGAGAACTCGATATCGGCAATTGCGGTTACGACTACTAGATTCATACATATTACATATATATTAAACATAATCTTGTTCATTAAATTCAAGTAAAGGTAGAGGCAATATTAAGAGTTACGATTAAAATATAGAAACTGTTAGAATGCAGATAATAATAAATTTAGAAGGACGAAATAAAACCTTATGTGAGGCTAATAGCAGTTCTTTCAGTTTGACGGCTCCGTGGCGCAGTAGCTTAGCAATGAGTTGCTGCGCTAAGGGCCGCGTGTTCGAATCCCGCACGGAACAAGTATTTGTATGGTCTACAAATAATTGTTCCGGGTCTGGATGTTTGTCCTTGTGAAATTTATGTGTGTAAACTGCCCCCACGATACAGGAGAAAATCCTAGTGTGGAGGTAACGTTTTAAAAAAAAAAACAAAGTTACACTTTGAACAGAATCCCCTTCGTTTCGCGGTGTATCCTTTGTAGAAAAATCTATTTGTAACAGTCATATCAAATTATTCTTATTCACTACCCCATATCGTCCCGTGGGTGTCGTAAGAGGCGGCAGAGAGAAACAGAAATAGTAGGTAGGCAGCGGCATCTTCCTGATAACAACTCAACATAATTGTGTGTGACCTGTGCGAGTGACAATACTGATACTGAAAATTTTAATGTGTAAATACCAAAACATATCATAAAAAGTTTTATCACCAATTAAACTACCGTGCTCTGCCCTGTCCTGAAAAAGATCATGCCGTAAAAGGCGATAGAGCGAAACTTAAACAGGTGATAGGCAGTGGCACCTTACTGATCACAATTATCGCACTGACTATCGCCGCCAATGCAGCAACTGCAACACCAGGGGAATTGTATTTTTTTTTTCTGCTTTAATTTCTATAAAACAGAAATCATTAGTCATTCTTTAGCAAATTTCACGCCATTTTGTCGTTCGCTAAAATTATTACTTCATTTTAGGGCTTCATTTAACAAGAAGTTTTCTTCCTCGCACAACTTTTTGGGGAATCGGCTACCAGCATAGATTTATCCGAACCGGTACGACATAGGGTCCTTCAAGAAAGTAGTCTACTTTTTTTCAAATGCTGGCAACGTACTTATAATGCTCCTGGTGTTGCAGTTGTCCATGGACGGCGGGTGTCACTTACCATCAGGTGAGCCCCATGCTCGTTTGCTTGCATTATCTCGTCTCGAAGTGTGCTACCAGGTGACCGGTGCCCCCCTCCCCTCGCTTGGCATTGACCTGAACAGTAAACACTAAATTATACAGAAATCCAGCCAGAACAAAATATTATGTTACTTTCAAGTATCAAAACTACAATAAAAATAAAAATTAAGGTTTAATGAGAAGAGCGCGAGATGAAAGTTGCGGTTGATGAACATTTTAAATGAGAAAAATTTTCAGACAACGGCGCGTTCGAGTTGGTAATATAACGGATATCGGCCTTAGTTTAAAATGTTTTTATTATTATATATCTTTTTTAATTTTAAACATTAAGGGTGACAAACGAGCACACAGTTGACCTGGTGGTAAGTGGATGCTGTGTCCCAGATACATCTACATTTATGCTCGGTTAAGAATCAAAATGCAAATGCATTATCACCCATGAGAACTAAAATAGAATACCTCTTTCCAGTAAAAAGGGTCTCCGGTTCTCTACACGAATACGAATCACAGTAGCATTAAGCTGCTATTTTACGCTGCTATTCTGTGAGAGCGTGGTTGTACCCCGGCCGAGCCAACTTATTGCTGCTAAAACTATAATATAGCTGCAGCGTGACTCTACCACGTATAAAATATATTGATCAAGCTTTGACGACCGACAAATGACATCAAATATTTTTAATAATATGTATTAAAATCAAACTTCACACGACTTTATAGGTGTTAGAGCCAAGCTTTAGCTATTTTATGGCTACAGTTAAAATAGGTCGGCCCTACCTCGGTAGGATCAAACTCTTATAGAATATCAGCGTAAATTGCTCTCCTATCTTGAGGCACTGGAACAGCGTCCATATCGGCTCGAGATCTGCTCTGGTTAATATAAGGTAGATAGAGTAGGTGATATATGTAAGTTTTTAATTTTATTTATTTACTAACTCTAGCTTATAAGTACTTTTGTAATTACTAACCCACTCTATGAAAAGAAATTTCTGAAATAAAGAATAATAATAATAATAACAACATATCTTCCAGATCAGCAGCGGTATTTTATTAACTAGTTGATATTAGTGAGACGCTGTTACCTATCTACTGGTTTGTTATCCTCTGTCCACTCTCATGACACCTACAAGACGATATGGGGTATTTATTTATACAGGCGCTACATGGTCATTGCGGGAATGCTTGCGTGCTATGATTGATTTTAAAAGCAACAAGTACTATTAATGTTTCTTTTAACAATAATCTGTTTTCCATAGTTGTTACGGACGGTTCAAGTATTACTGTTGTGATTAGAGATAAACACATACAGGGCAAAACATATCGGCGTGTTTAAATCGCTACCCATAAACGTAATATCAAGTGGTTACTGAACTCCTTTCGAAGAGATTACATGGCTCGAACAAGTTTAATATTCTTGCAAAATACGCGCTTTAGAAGTGGAATTGCGGAAAATAGGCCGTAGCTAACTATAAACATATTATTCTAACACTAAGGTTCTGAATTTTTATCAGGAATATCCAAAAGGGTCGTTTGGATAATATATATTTTGAATAGGTTCATTCCACTTTTACTAATAAAATTAATATATTATTGATATAAATCTTAATATTAAATAAATATTCCTGTACTTTAAGTGATACTAAAAGCTATAAATAGCAAAAACTTATTTTTCTGCTCAGTGAACACTAAAAATGACAAGGGTTTGTAAAATCTACAGCGAATAAGCTATAATATTATGTCAAATATCGAGATAGTAATATCTAAATATATTTATGACAGTCTGCAGAAGCGTAAATATGGCGTTAACATTGTAAAATTTAAAAGCTTTAGAATATATATGGGCCGTGGAGTGGCACCGTAAGAGAACCTTCTAACCCGCATCGTCCCGTGGGTGTCATAAAAGGCACGCTCAACCGAGGTAGGAACACTCTTTGACAGAATACCAGCGTAAAATAGTATTAATGCTGCTGTGTTACATGTGCTGAGTGTAGAGAACCGGAGACCCTTTTTATTGGAAAAGAGGCATTCCATCTTAGTCCTCAGGGGTGACAACGCATCTGCAATTTGATTCTTAATCGGCGATCGATATATTTGTTTTTGGGCCTAAGAATGCATTTACCATCAGGTGGACTGTGTGATCGTTTGCCACCCTTATTCTATAAAAAAAAACTATCCACAATTAAGAATCAAAATGCAGATACTTACCCTCTGGAACTATGAAGAAATATCTCGAAACGAAGTGATCGCTACCAGGCTATTTCTAATTTGTTTTGTGTTGTTAACTGTGAAAATACATGATTGTAAGCTATTATTTAAAAAAAAGTCCCGCTGGGATTCTTGCTGGTTCTTCCTAAGAAAAAAGGTTTTTTTTTTCAAATCAGTCGTAATTAAACATAAGAGTGTTTTTCAATAAGTATTATTTATAATCAACATTGAATAAAAAAGTTTCCGTGTCTGTTTCTGTTTCGTAATCAGTAAAAAGTTCTCCATTCTTGTCACTGGTAACGCAGGTAGTAGGTCCTGGTCGGTTATTGGTTCTGCTGCTATTATAAGTATACAGGGTGGTCCAAACAGTGAGGTTATAAAATTTTTTTGATTCCTCACACGTAGGGGTATCCGAAAATACCTCCAATCAAGTCAGGCAGATATCTCTAATACGTCTTGTGATGAAAAGCTGCAACGATTATCACACTTGAAACAATCTGGTAACAGCGCTTCGCAGCACTCGTCGCGACAACAAAATTCGGACTCCGTTACGATAGGTCAAATCGAAGCTCTTCTCGATCGCAAACTGAGTACTTTCAAGAAAGATGTAGTGCAAGAAGTACATACAATGGTGATGAAAGAATTTAATTATACCATCAATAAGTTGGAATCGGATTTCACAGTAACCACCGATTTTCTTCAGAAAGGACAGGATGACCTTCTAAAGGAACTTGAGGTGGCTAATAATAAAATTAAAGCCCTAGAACTTGAGCGATCTGCGCTTAAGACAAATATTGAGTCATTAGATCGTCGTTTAATGAGCGTCGAAAAAACCTCACGAAGCCATAACGTTGAAATCCAAATGGTTCCGGAAAAACGTCATGAAAATGTACTACATCTTATACAAAAACTTTACGACACCGTGAATGTAAGTCTGGATACGAACAGCATTTGTGCTGTACGTAGAATTACTAAAATTAATCCAAAGTCCGACAGACCACGAAATATTCTCCTTACTCTACAAACCGAGCGGCAGAGGGACATTTTGCTATCGGCAGTAAAACGTTACAACAAGGCTAACCGCCCCAATCAGTTAAATTCTACTTGTCTTGGGATTGAAGGAGAATCTCGTGCCATATATGTAACTGAACATCTCTCTTCTACTACCAAAAAACTTTATGCTGAAACAAGGAAGTTCGCGAAAGATAACTCATACAAATATGTTTGGGTTAAATATGAACGTGTGTACATGCGGAAAAATGACAACGAGTCAGCATTATTGATTAGAGACTTTAGTAACTTTGAGAAACTCAAAGTAAAGTGAGTTCGTTTTAGATTGTATGAGTGAAAATTTGTAGTAGCTCAATTGACTGATACATTTACTTGGATTCTTAATAACGTTCCTACATGAAAGTATACTACCAAAATGTAAATCGTATTAGATCAAAGACAACAGACTTATATTTAAACATACTAAATTGCAATTACGATTGTATTTGTTTAACTGAAACAAACCTAAATCATACTGTGTTTGATAATGAGTTGTTCGATTGTCGTTACATTGTATACCGGAGAGACCGTGAGTCTACTTGTATTAACAAATCTGAAGGTGGCGGTGTACTGATAGCCATTAAAAAGGAGTTTAAGGTTATTCGCCATAAAGAATGGGAGAGTGACATGGAAGAATTATGGATATCAGTCTTGCTCGATAGTCCAATGAAGTCCGTCATTAACCTATGTCTCTGTTACCTTCCTTCTGATTTACCCTCCAATAAACTTAAATACTTTTACGAAAATTTACATAGAAATTTAAGTACAATATCATCAAATGACACTAACATTGTATTGGGAGATTTTAATGTGCCAAGTTTATCATGGTCAGTTAATCTAAATGGTAATAGTCCTTACTTTGCTCCAAGCTGTCCCTCAGACTCTAAGGCTATATTATTATGTAATTACATTTCTTTATGCAATTTATATCAGATGAATCACGTCCGGAATGAATTAGATCGCACTTTAGACCTTGTTTTGTCCTCCTCTACTAGTATTTTAATTTCTGAAACTAGTCCATTATCACGTATCGATAAATATCACCCTCCACTTGAAATATCGATTAATAGACTGTTAAAGCCAAAGTATATCAAACCTAAGTATAATAACCGTTTTAATTTTGATAAAGGTAACTACGATGCTATACGTAAAGAAATCAAGGGTGTAGATTGGGGACTCTCTTTCAGACCACCAAGTTGATTTGGCGGTAGATTCTTTTTACTCAATAATTAGCGATATCATTGTTAAATATGTTCCTTTAAAAAAAGAAACCTCAACTTACCCAATATGGTTCTCAACACCGCTAAAAAAGTACCTTGCGGAAAAGAAAACATTCCATAAAAAGTATAAAATGTACGGTAATCCCCGAGATTACGATACATTTTCAATGCTGCGTGCTAGATCCAAGTTTCTATTGGAGGAATGTTATTCTGCCTTTGTTACCGTAACTGAAGACGCTATCAAAACGAATACCAAAGCTTTTTGGACTTTTATTAATAACAGAAAAGCTAAAAAAGGTATTCCAAGCACAATAACGCTTGGTAATGCCAGAGCTTCAGACGCAGCAGGAATTTGTGACTTATTATCGCATTACTTTAGTTCAGTATTCGAAGATTCCACCCAGTCAGTACTACCATCACTCCAAATGTGTGAAAATGTGCTATCGGAATTCACTGTATCAGAACACGATGTAACTCTTAAATTAAAACAACTTAATCTTAATAAAGGGGCAGGACCAGACCAAATATCACCTACGTTCCTCAAAAAATGTGCTACTGAACTAAGTCTACCTTTGTCAATTCTCTTTAACAAGTCCTTAAGCGCAGGGTCGTTTCCATCAGCGTGGAAACTTGCACATGTTGTTCCAATACACAAATCAGGAGATCATTCGTTATGTGAAAACTATAGACCTATCAGCATTCTTTCTTGTATCGCGAAAGTGTTTGAATCTCTTATTTATGATCGAATTTATTATCATGTACAATCAGCTCTTTTCGAGCAACAGCATGGTTTTGTCAACAATATCAAATCTGTTGGAATATAAGGCATATCTTTGTTCAGCCTTCGCAGTAAGTGGTCAAGTTGACACAATATATACCGATTTCCGCAAGGCATTTGACAAAGTTAACCATGCATTGCTTTTTCAGAAACTCAAATGGTATGGCATCCATGGTAATTTATTCCGATGGATACAGTCTTACTTAGAAAACCGTAGCCAATTAGTTACTGCAAAGGGGTATAAATCGACAGCCGTCACCATTAAATCTGGTATCCCACAAGGATCTCATCTGGGCCCTCTATTGTTTCTTATTTTTATAAACGACCTAATCCCAAAACTAACTTGTCCTTGCCTATTATACGCAGATGACCTTAAAGTGTTCAAGAAAATTAATGACCTTAATGATTGTATAGATTTGCAAAATGATGCTAACACAATTGCTGACTGGTGCAAACAAAACTGTATGTACTTACATATAAATAAATGCTTCGTTATTTCTTTTACCAACAAACGTAATAAAATAAATCACGATTATATACTTGAAGGTCAAATTCTTAAGCGAAATTCAGTGGCAAAAGACTTAGGTGTTTACTTTGATGAAAAACTTACTTTCAGAAATCATTATGATCACATTGTTTCTAAGTCATACAAAACATTAGAAACTGTACCAGAACAACCAAACATTTCAAAAAACCATCCACATTTATATATCTCTTCTACGCTTTGATAAGAAGTACTCTTGAGTATGGTTCTGTTGTATGGTCTCCATTTTACGGAGTGCACTCCAAGCGTCTAGAACAGATCCAAAACAAAGCTCTTAAGATAGTTAGTTATAGGCTGGATATAGGTCGCAAACTAACGTCTTATCAGGAGAGACTACTTAGATTTGGAGTTTCATCACTCCGCAATAGACGTGCAATACAAGATATTATTTGCTTACATAAATTAATAAACTGCAAAATTGTTTCCCCAAATCTTTTATCCCTAATCAATTTTAATATCAAGTCGAATCCCAGGCGTCGTCTTAATACATTTATATTAAACGTTTATAAGAACAATACTTCATTTTATAATCCTTTAACACGAATGTGTCGCTCTTATAATGATATGGTTTCGACAGAGTCAGGTAGGGACATTGACGTCTTTGACAATAACATAAATAAACTTCGCACTCAACTGTTCCACTACTTCAAGTCAACTCCACATTAATTTTTTTACCGTTTTTAATTATATTAAAAAAACTTTCACTAAATTATCATAAAATTGTTTAACAAAATTTTTTTTTCATAGATATGTTTACGTTTAATGCATGTTGCAACTGTATGTACGCGTTTTTGGTTTGTATTCCAGGTCAAAACTTTGTACATATAAGGTATTTATGTTACGTAAAAGTGAATATAAACAGTTGTGTACATCCAATAAATAAATAAATAAATCGAAACTTAAAAAATTTCTGTCAGGAGAGTGGGGCTTGAATTTTCAACATTAAATGAAAAATAGTAATAAATGATTTCATACTTTCTAATTAATTTTAAAAACTTGGCAGTACCTTTCATATTAACATAAAAAATGACACTTAATAGGCCAGTTTTTCTGTTACAGACTTCTGAAGTTACTCAGGCAGGAAACTACCTGAATAGTTAATTAGATTTAAAAATCTTTTATCATTTCTAGGGCTAAACTAAGATAGTAAATGCTTCAGGTTAGCAAAAAACTACTTATTGTTAAAACGTGACATTTATTAAGGTATCATTTTACTACAAACTACATGTTTTATTTTATTTCACTCAAACTAAATGCTAGCACATTCAGTCACAAACACACAAAGGAATTTTAAACAAAGGCTCAGCTATTCCTGCTTTGCGCTCCATTTTGTTACCAGGCCGCACCCCGCGCCCCGCGCTACACCGACCGCGTCCCTTTTTCACCTCGCTCGGTCCCGCCAGTCGTTCACTGCTTTCCTGCGTGCAACCACTACTCACGTTCACGATTATTTGGATCTCTTATTTTACTACCTTCGCTTTGTTTCCTGGATTCTTGATTTGCCTTACGATAGACCTGTGCTTGTTTTATGGACCTTGAGTTGCTAGTGATTTGGATTACTTTCAGCAATTAGTTATTCTCTCAGTCAATACGCAGAGATGCACTATTTCTGCGGCGTTGCCCAAGGAAACGGCGCATTAGCGGCACGGCTTTATCGAGAGCAACTGGAGCGGCGAGGAGAAGTGTTAGAGCATTACCCGAGCTACAGGGTTTTAATAACACCCACGAAACCCTGATGGCTGGACGCGTTCCTGGGCGTAATCAACGTCGCGAGGACTACCCAGAGGATCCAGAAAGAAGAGATGTAATCATTGAAGAAGTAGAAAGAGACCCTTCTACTAGTTCACGAGCGATTACGAGAAGGACTGGAACCCAAGGACTTCAGTTTTAAGAATACTGAAATCAGGTGAGTGCATTTTATTATTTTGTAGACCTCTTTATTCAAAATCCCAACATATTGCTGCACTGCCATTTCAAATCACACTCATTTAATTTACTGTGAATTGTTGATGTCTAATGTGTTGTGTGTGTGTAAAAGAGAGAGATGTAGAGGACCCTTAAACAAGCGCTCGTAATTCAAAAATAGGCGCTAGGACGCCACTCTAGCGAATCCCAACTTTTAGTTTCACGTTCACGTGCTCTATCGGCACGTACCTCTAGTATTGCGTACAATGACAACCTACAATAAAAATACTAATAATTTTTTTCAGAGGATATCACGCGTTTCATATTCAGCGTGTTCAACAACTTAACGACGCAGACTATCCAAGGCGTGTTGCTTTCTGCCAAATAATGCTGGAAAGATCTGCGGAAGACCCGGATTTTTTTTACAAGATACTCTGGACGGATGAATCCCGGTTTGAAAGGACTGGCGTCTTTAACATTCACAATTATCATAGCTGGGCCATTGAAAACCCAAAAAAAGCAAGGCAATCAAATTTTCAGAACAGATTTAGTATCAACATGTGGTCAGGAGTCATAAATGGAGAAATGGTTGGGCCCTTTGAATTGTCGGCTAGGTTGAACGGGTCCCAGAACCTGAACTTTCTACAAAATAACCTAAATGGTTTATTGTTTGAAGTTAATTTACAAACGAGGAGGGATATGATATTTCAAAATGGTGCTCCTTGCCATTTTGAAAGACAAGTGAGGGAGCACCTCAACAGAACTTTCCGAGGAAGGTGGATTGGGCGTGCAGGGCCAATCGAATGGCCTGCACGCTCACCAGATTTAAACCCTATAGATTCTTTTATTTGGGGATTCTATAAAGAGATGGTGTATGCTAGAGAAATTAATTCGGAAAATGAATTAAGGGGAAAATTGAGACAGTGCGCAGAAAAAATCAAAGAAAATACGAATGCTTTTCGAAGACTAAAAGCAATTTTTTTAAGACGATGTAGACTGTGTATCGAAGTTAATGGCCGCCATTTCGAAAATTTACTTTAAATAAATTTATCTTAAATTATTTACTAGTTTTATTATGAACCTTGAAATCATTTGTTTTTTTGAAGGTTTGCGCACGCATTTTTGTATGTAAAACCGACTCTGCGCAGTCAAGGTCAATGTTCAAGAAGTTTGCCGGCAATTTTGTTGTCAATAAATTTTAAACAATAAGTAAAGACACTGGATGTTATTTTGGCTAACCTGAAGCATTTACTATCTTAGTTTAGCCCTAGAAATGATAAAAAGATTTTTTAAATCAAATTAACTATTCAGGTAGTTTTCTGCCTGAGTGACTTCAGAAGTCTGTAACAGAAAAACTGGCCTATTAAGTGTCATTTTTTTATGTTATTATGAAAGATTAAGGTACTGCCAAGTTTTTAAAATTAATTAGAAAGTATGAAATCATTTATTACTATTTTTCATTTAATGTTGAAAATTCAAGCCCCACTCTCCTGACAGAATTTTTTTAAGTTTCGATTAAAATTATTGTATCTTCGGTGAATGTTAGGAAGCTAATTATTTTATGCATAATAGGGCAACTCATAGGAATCATGCTACAAACAAAAAAAACTTGGAAAAAATTTCACAATTACATTTTTTTTAATGTTAGGCTGTTTAGGGTGAACATTTTCAAAAAAAGGATAAAAAAATCATAACTCGAAAACTACAAAAAATCGCGGAACATACATGGGGTATTTTCGGATACCCCTAGGTGTGTCGAATCAAATAAAATTTTGTAACCGCACTGTTTGGATCAACCTGTATAATAGCTATTAACAGTATATAATATACATAGTAAGGCAAGGTAGTAACCTTGCCTATGAATCAAATAATATTAATTCAGAAATAATTCCGGCTGACTCAGACCAGTGTTAAGGAAGAGTAGGTTAATATTTTAATACTTGGTTTTTTGGTATGTCATCCATTATCCATTACAGTCAATAACAAATCAAATCAAATCAAATCTGTTTATTTTGTGAACATAGGTTAATTTACAGATCTCGATATGTACATAATAAAATACAAGGTAGGTTCTCTATGTCCCGCCAGTAGGCATACAAAATATAAAATTAACAAGTGCAACATTCATTAAATTTTTCTTCTTCTGATGGTTCTAATTAAAATCATTATATAATATATTAATAATTAGTCATCAACAAATATTAACAACAGTCCACTGTTGAACTTGTTGAACCATGGCGACCCCTGCCACGCTATCCGTGGACTTCTGCAACATCAGGGGACTTCACTCGAATTTTAACGCCGTCCACTACCATCTAGACATGGCGAAGCCGGCCTTGCTCTTTTTGACCGAGATGCAGGTATCCTCTCCGGCTGATACTTCGTACCTCTCCTACCCGGGGTACAAATTAGAACACTTCTTTGTGCCCCGGGCTGGAGTTTGCGTATACGTCAGAGAGGATATCTGTTCTCGACGCCTCGGCAGTCTTGAAGGTACGGACCTGTCCATCCTATGGCTCCGCGTAGACAGCGACGACCATCCCCGCGTCTACGGGTGCCTGTATAGGTCCCATAGCGGTAATGCCGACACAGACCGACTCATCGACCACGTCCAAATGGCTACAGATTTCTTGCTACAACAGATCCCATCCGTAGAGATCGTGATATTTGGCGATTTTAACGCCCACCACGCTAAATGGCTCGGTTCACGTTTAACCGATCATGCGGGGAGATCTGTTTATGACTTTGCCTTGGCATGTGGTCTGACACAACTGGTTACTTCGCCTACGCGGATTCCAGATGTGGAGGATCATACACCTTCCCTGTTGGATCTTCTGCTTACCTCTCATCCGGACGGATATCAGGTTTCCGTCGATGCACCTCTTGGCTCTTCGGACCATTGTCTGATCCGGAGTGTGGTGCCACTCATGCTCTCCTCGCGGTTGCGTTCTGCAGGTTGCCGTCGTGTTTGGCATTACAGGTCGGCGGATTGGGATAGAATGCGGTCTTTCTTTGCATCCTACCCATGGGGGCAGGTTTGCTTCTCGCCGGATGATCCCAGCGCTGTTGCTGACTCTGTCACCGATGTTGTGCTACAGGGAATGGAATTATTTATTCCATCATCTGTGGTACCCATCGTTGGCAGATCGCAGCCTTGGTTTGGTCGCTCCTGTAAGACTGCATTACGCAGTAAGCAGGAGTGTTATCAGGCCTGGGCTGAGGTTTTGGCGGCTCGGGATGTAAACACCAGCATGCTTTAAAAGAAGTATAACTTCGCCTCCAGGTCCTTCAAAAGAGTTATTGCCAAGGCAAAATCAGAGCACATAGGCAGAATTAGCGAGAAACTGGTTCGCCTTCCTTCGGGAACCCGTGCATTCTGGTCTCCCGCCAAGGCTGTCCAAGGGAATTTCTGTGAGCCATCACTACCATCTCTGCACAGGGAGGATGACTCACTGGCCCATGCCGCAAAAAAGAAAGCCGACCTTTTAGGGTCCCTTTTTGCGTCCAACTCGGCTCTTGATGACGGGGGGAACACACCGCCGACCATCCCGCAGTGTGAGTGCTCTATGCCTGATGTGCGATTCACACAGTGGTCAGTACGCAAAGCACTCCTCTCCCTGGACATCCACAAGTCGAGTGGACCTGATGGAATCCCGCCAATTGTGCCGAGGACGTGCTCTCCAGAGTTGACACCGGTTCTAACGCGTCTTTTTCGGTACTCCTACTCCCTAGGCGTTGTCCCGAATTCATGGAAGACAGCTTTCGTGCACCCGATCCCTAAAAAAGGTAACCGCTCTGATCCGTCCAATTACAGGCCTATCGCCATTACCTCCTTGTTCTCGAAAATAAAGGAGTCCATTATTAATTGCAGGCTCATGAGCACCAGCTGATTAGTGACTGCCAGTACGGTTTCCGTCAGGGTTGCTCAGCTGGTGATCTTCTTGTTTACCTAACACATATATGGGCGCATGCGATCGAGTCTAAGGGGGAGGCATTGGCCGTTTGTTTGGACATAGCGAAGGCCTTCGATCGGGTCTGGCACAAAGCGCTTCTTTCGAAGCTTCCTTCCTATGGGCTTCCCGAGAAATTGTGCAATTATATCACCATCTTTCTTGCAGATCGGAGCATCAAGGTCGTAGTAGACGGTGCGTGCTCCGATTACAAGCCTATTAACGCTGGTGTTCCACAAGGCTGCGTGCTATCACCAACGCTGTTTCTTCTGCATATCAATGATATGTTGCAAACCGGTAGCATTCATTGCTATGCGGATGACAGCACTGGTGATGCTCTATACACCGGCCGTGCCAATATTTCTCGGTAAAACGTCGCCGAGTACCGGAACAAACTTGTGTCTGAAGTCGAGACTTTGTTGAACAAAGTCTCGGATTGGGGGCGACTAAATTTAGTCCAGTTCAATCCCCAGAAGACACAAGTTTGCGCGTTTACCGCTAAAAGGAACCCCTTTGTCGTATCTCCTCAGTTTCAAGGCATTTCCCTTGTTTCCTCAGCCAGTATCGGAGTCCTCGGCGTTGACATATCGAGTGACGTGCAGTTCCGTGGTCACTTGGAAGAGAAGGCCAAATTGGCCTCTAAAAAGCTTGGCGTGCTCAGCAGAACGGGACAGTATTTCATGCCAGCACACCGCCTGCAACTTTACAAGGCGCAGGTTCGGCCTCACATGGAATACTGTTCCCATCTCTGGGCAGGGGCTCCGCAGTGCCAGCTCTTTCCAATTGACCGCATTCAGCACAGAGCGGATCGAATCGTCGACGACCGAGTTCTTTCCGATCGGCTTGACTCACCAGCACTGCGTAGAGATGTTGCATCTCTTTGCGTATTTTATCGCATTTACCACGGGGAGTGCTCTGAGGAATTGTTCGGACTAATTCCAGCCGCTCAATTTGACCATCGCACATCGCGACAAAACTCGCGATACCATCCATACCATCTGGATGATTGGCGGTCCACCACTGTGCGATTTAGAAGATGTTTTTTCCTCGCACAACTTCCTTGTGGAACCGATTACCACCAGCGATTTATCCGGACCGATACGACTTAGGGACCTTCAAGAAAAGAGCCTACTCCTTTTTAAAAGGCCGGCAACGCATCTGCAATTCCCCTGGTGTTGCAGTTGTTCATGGGCGGCGGTAGTCACTTAACATCAGGTGAACCTCATGCTCGTTTGCCCCCTCTCCTATAAAAAAAAAAAAGATGCTTCTGCCTATCTATCTCCTGTTTCAGTCTACCTCTGTCGCCTCTTAAGACACCCACGGGATGATATGGGGTAGTTGATATTCTTACACCGTCACTACGCCATGTTGGTATGTACATTACGCGATATCTTTATCAATTGTAAACAGATTTTGATGATTCTTTTCTTTACTAAGGAGGACCAACTTCAGGTGTGTTCATATAAAATTGGAGAAATAATTCCACCTGTAATGGTGGAAAAATAGGATATGAATTATTTGATGTACCTATTGAAACGATATTGAGATTGTGAAATTTCTTAGTCCAATCTAAATATTAAAAATAAATTTTAATAAAAATTTAAAGCTGACCTCAAACAACTAAAAAGTAAAGAAATAATTTCACATTCCAAATTTGGGGATTTTATTCTTCTACACATTCTTAGCACAGTCTTAGCACTTAATTCAGAATGTGAAATTATTTTCATAATTTCTAGTTATTTGAAGTCAGCTTTTGCTTTTCATTTAAAATTAATTATGTTAGTTTCTGAAAATAAATCGATTCAAGTTCTCAACGAAATAAATTCATCTATTTCGTTGTTTGGTTTGTTATTTTATAATCAAATAAGATTTTCCAATAAGAAGATTAATTTGATAGCTACGTTTTTTATCATAGGAAATGGCTCCGAGCAATATCCTCGCTGACAAGAAAATATTCAAACAACAACGTAAGTTGTTTTTATTAATAAAATGGTAGGTATCGTAAATAAATAAAAATATGTAAATATTAATATTTTATACATTTATAAATATGTCTATTTACACATACGTACTAATATCCTACAGACTGAATTTCGGTCACGGCGGCCAGTCTTAATTTAAACTAGCTATCTGCACAGTAAGATTATAGTATCCGAGTGTATGTGCAAGCAAAGGTGCACTCTCTCTTCCCTCACTCTCATAGTCCGATGGGACGGTAATCCGACACGACCGGTTAGAGATCAGACGTAGGACCAAGGGTTTTCCGATGCATGGGGGTGAAACATCGCCAACTTCCTTACTCTGCGCTGCCACTGAGGATTTCATGACAGAAAAACTCGATTTTAACCCGACCCTGGATTCGAACCCGAGAACTCGATGTCGGCAATTGCGGTTACGACTACTAGATTCATACATATTACATACATATTAAACATAATCTTGTTCAACAAATTCAAGTAAAGGTAGAGGCAATATTAAGAGTTACGATTAAAATATAGAAATTGTTAGAATGCAGATAATAATAAATTTAGAAGAACGGAATAAAACCTTATGTGAGGCTAATATCAGTTCTTTCAGTTTGACGGCTCCGTGGCGCAGTAGCTTAGCAATGAGTTGCTGCGCTAAGGGCCGCGGGTTCGAATCCCATCCAAGACACGGAACAAGTATTTGTATGGTCTACAAATAACTGTTCCGGGTCTGGATGTTTGTCCTTGTAAAATTTATGTGTGTAAACTGCCCCCACGATACAGGAGAAAATCCTAGTGTGGAGGTAACGTTTTTTATTTAAAATAAAATAAAAACAAATTTTTACTTTGAACAGAATCCCCTTCGTTTCGAGGTGTATCCTTTGTAGAAAAATCTATTTGTAACAGTCATATCAAATTATTCTTATCCACTACCACATATCGTCCCGTGGGTGTCGTAAGAGGCGACAGAGGGAAACAGAAATAGTAGGTAGACAGCAGCATCTTCCTGATAACAACTCAAAATAAATAAAACACTGCGGTATGCGATCCGCCTGCCAAGCGTGGCAACTATGGCAAAATCCTTCCTCTGAGGCTATCTATAGGCGCATGCTACACACTCGATAATTATCACGATATTTAACGTGATTTTTATCTTGCAATATTTTGGATCGAATCTACATACTACAAACTCGATACTAATCGCGTCAGTACAAAGGTAGATTTCATTCACTAAAGACGTGTACGTTACATACTCCGAATCCAATAACGTAATGAGTGACTATAAAAGTAAAGCTTGGTAGCTATTATATTAGCGATAGCATTAAAAAGACGTATAAAGAGAAAAAAATGTATGAAGCATTGGCTTCAAGACAGAGATCAATATACACACCTAAATTCATTAAATTAGATTCGGGAATATCAAGAAATGGATGATTATGAAAATTATTTTCGCTGACAGAATGAATACTGACCAGTACTGACAAGATAAATATCGACCAAAGACCAGAGACACTCGATATTCATCGACGATACTTGATACAGATCGTGGGATTTCTGAATTTTTAGAAATCCAGCGATCCGTATCACGATCCGTGATACGCTATACTACACACTCGATAAATATCGTTATCCTGGATTACGATCCAAATATCGTGATAATTATCGAGTTTGTAGCACGCGCCGTAGGGTAGTCCTATGTTCAGCAGTGGACTTTTATAGGCAGTAATGGATGGATAATGGATGATATCAAATTCTTTGGCTGCATGTGCATACACACTACATATAATTCGGTTGTATGCCCCATAGCCAGGCCAAAACTGCTGGCATTATTGGGTATTTATGTCAAAAGAGTAATTAGTTTGCCGCGCTACTCCAGTGTTAGTGAACTTCAAAAAATAGCTTCGAAATATTTTTCAGACTATTTATTTATTCTTTATTTTTAATGTATATATACCTCAAACACGCAGGTATACTCAAAATTCCTTTACTTTATAGCACGTGCTAAATCCGCACTTAAAATTACAATTGAAATATTATTGTTTGTTTTTGAGCAACCTGGGTTCGATCCCCACCGACACCAATGATATTGACAAATTTTACTTGCAATTTTAAGTGCTGATTTACCACGTGCGCGGCGGTGAAGGAAAACATCGTGAGGAAACCTGCAAGTATGATAAATATTTTTTTTTTTTCAAAAACATGCGAAGTCCACCAACACACATTAGAGCATCGCGGCGGACACTTCCTTGTCCTAAAGTCCTCTCAGAAGTAAACCATTAATGTTGTGTTATTTGTGAAGAACGCTTATCAGTGACCTGGCGAGTGACAATACTGATAATTAAAATTTTAATGTGTAAATACCAAAACATATTATAAAAAGTTTCATCACGATCTTATATCATGCCCTGAATAAGATCATGCCGTAAAAGGCGATGAAGGGAAACTTAAACAGGAGATAGGCAGGGTCATCTTACTGATCACAACTATCGCACTGACTATCGCCGCCAATGCAGCAACTGCAACACCAGGGGAATTGTATAATTTTTTTTGCTTGATTTTCCTTAAATCAGAAATCAATAGTCATTCTTTAGCAAATTTCAAGCCATTTTGTCGTTCGCTAAAATTATTACTTCATTTTAGGGCTTCATTTATCAAGAAGTTTTCTTCCTCGCACAACTTTTTGGGGAATCGGCTACCAGCATAGATTTATCCGAACCGGTACGACATAGGGTCCTTCAAGAAAGTAGTCTACTCTTTTTCAAATGCTGGCAACGTACTTGTAATGCTCCTGGTGTTGCAGTTGTCCATGGGCGGCGGGTGTCACTTACCATCAGGTGAGCCCCATGCTCGTTTGCTTGCATTATCTCGTCTCGAAGTGTGACCGGTGACCCCCTCCCCTCGCCTCGCATTGACCTGAACAGTAAACACTAAATTATACAGAAATCCAGCCAGAACAAAATATTATGTTACTTTCAAGTATCAAAACTACAATAAAAATAAAAATTAAGGTTTAATGAGAAGAGCGCGAGATGAAAGTGGCGGTTGATGAACATTTTAAATGAGAAAAGTTTTCAGACAACGGCGCGTTCGAGTTGGAAATATAACGGATATCGGCCTTAGTTTAAAATATTTTTATTATTATATATATTTTTTTAATTTTATACATTAAGGTTGACAAACGAGCACACAGTTCACCTGGTGGTAAGTGGATGCTGTGTCCCAGATACATCTACATTTATCCTCGGTTAAGAATCAAAATGCAAATGCGTTATCACCCCTGAGAACTAAAATAGAATACCTCTTTCCAGTAAAAAGGGTCTCCGGTTCTCTACACGACTACGAATCACAGTAGCATTAAGCTGCTATTTAACGCTGCTATTCTGTGAGCGCGTGGTTGTACCCAGGCCGAGCCAACTTATTGCTGCTGAAACTATAATATAGCTGCAGCGTGACTCTACCACGTATAAAATATATTGAACGAGCTTTGACGACCGACAAGTGGCATCAAATATTTTTAATAATATGTATTAAAATCAAACTTCACACGACTTTATAGGTGTTAGAGCCAAGCTTTAGCTATTTTATGGCTACAGTTAAAATAGGTCGGCCCGACCTCGGTAGGATCAAACTCTTATAGAATAACAGCGTAAATTGCTGTCCTATCTTGAGGTACTGGAACAGCGTCCATATCGGCTCGAGATCTGCTCTGGTTAATATAAAGTAGATATAGTAGGTAATATATGTAACTTTTTAATTTTATTTATTTACTAACTCTATCTTATAAGTACTTTTTGTAATTACTAACCCACTCTATGGAAAAAAAACTGAAATAAAGAATAATAATAATAATAATAACAACATATCTCCCAGATCAGCAGTAGTATTTTATTATCTGGTTGATATTAGTGAGACGCTGTTACCTATCTACTGGTTTGTTTTCCTCTGTCCACTCTCATGACACCTACAAGACGATATGGGGTATTTATTTATACAGCCGCTAAATGGTCATTGCGAGAATGCTTGCGTGCTATGATTGATTTTAAAAGCAACAAGTACTATTAACGGACATGTTTCTTTTAACAATAACCTTTTCCATAGTTTTTACGGACGGTTCCGTATTACTGTTGTGATTAGTGATAAACACATACAGGGCAAAAATATCGGCGTGTTTAAATCGCTGCCGCAAACGTCCGTAATATCAAATGGTTACTGAACTCCTTTCGAAGAGATTACATGGCTCGAACAAGTTTAATATTCTTGCAAAATACGCGCTTTAAGTGGAGTTGCGGAAAATAGGCCGTTGCTAACTATAAACATATTATTCTAACACTAAGGCTCTGAATTTTTATCAGGAATATCCAAAAGGGTCGTTTGGATAATATTTATTTTGAATAGGTTCATTCCAATTTTACTAATAAAATTAATATATTATTGATATCAATCTTAAAATTACATAAATATTCCTATACTTTAAGTGATACTAAAAGCTATAAATAGCAAAAACTTATTTTTCTGCTCAGTGAACACTAAAAATGACAAGGGTTTGTAAAATCTACAGCGACTAAGCTATAATATTATGTCAAATATCGAGATAGTAATATCTAAATATATTTATGACAGTCTGCAAAAACGTAAATATGGCGTTAACATTGTAGAATTTAAAAGCTTTAGAATATATATGGGCCGTGGGTGGCACCGTAAGAGGACCTTCTAACCCGCATCGTCCGTGGGTATCATAAGAGCACGCTCAACCGAGGTAGGAACACTCTTTCACAGAATACCAGCGTAAAATAGCAGATTAATGCTGCTGTGTTACATATGCTGAGTGTAGAGAACCGGAGACCCTTTTTATTGGAAAAGTGGCATTCCATCTTAGTCCTCAGGGGTGACAAGGCATCTGCAATTTGATTCTTAATCGGCGATCGATATATGTGTCTTTGGGCCTAAGTATCCATTTACCATCAGGTGGACTGTGTGATCGTTTGTCACCCTTATTCTATATAAAAAAAAACATGCTTAGAATCATTATTAAAAAAAAACACTAAAATATACAGAAATTCAGCCAGAACAAAATATTATGTTACTTTCAAGTATCAAAACTACAATAAAAATAAAAATTAAGGTTTAATGAGAAGAGCGAGATGAAAGTGGCGGTTGATGAACATTTTAAATGAGAAAAGTTTTCAGACAACGGCGCGTTCGAGTTGGAAATATAACGGATATCGGCCTTAGTTTAAAATATTTTTATTATTATATATATTTTTTAATTTTATACATTAAGGTTGACAAACGAGCACACAGTTCACCTGGTAAGTGGATGCTGTGTCCCAGATACATCTACATTTATCCTCGGTTAAGAATCAAAATGCAAATGCGTTATCACCCCTGAGAACTAAAATAGAATACCTCTTTCCAGTAAAAAGGGTCTCCGGTTCTCTACACGACTACGAATCACAGTAGCATTAAGCTGCTATTTAACGCTGCTATTCTGTGAGCGCGTGGTTGTACCCAGGCCGAGCCAACTTATTGCTGCTAAAACTATAATATAGCTGCAGCGTGACTCTACCACGTATAAAATATATTGAACGAGCTTTGACGACCGACAAGTGGCATCAAATATTTTTAATAATATGTATTAAAATCAAACTTCACACGACTTTATAGGTGTTAGAGCCAAGCTTTAGCTATTTTATGGCTACAGTTAAAATAGGTCGGCCCGACCTCATTAGGATCAAACTCTTATAGAATAACAGCGTAAATTGCTGTCCTATCTTGAGGTACTGGAACAGCGTCCATATCGGCTCGAGATCTGCTCTGGTTAATATAAAGTAGATATAGTAGGTAATATATGTAACTTTTTAATTTTATTTATTTACTAACTCTATCTTATAAGTACTTTTTGTAATTACTAACCCACTCTATGGAAAAAAAACTGAAATAAAGAATAATAATAATAATAATAACAACATATCTCCCAGATCAGCAGTAGTATTTTATTATCTGGTTGATATTAGTGAGACGCTGTTACCTATCTACTGGTTTGTTTTCCTCTGTCCACTCTCATGACACCTACAAGACGATATGGGGTATTTATTTATACAGCCGCTAAATGGTCATTGCGAGAATGCTTGCGTGCTATGATTGATTTTAAAAGCAACAAGTACTATTAACGGACATGTTTCTTTTAACAATAACCTTTTTTCCATAGTTTTTACGGACGGTTCAAGTATTACTGTTGTGATTAGTGATAAACACATACAGGGCAAAACATATCGGCGTGTTTAAATCGCTACCCATAAACGTCCGTAATATCAAATGGTTACTGAACTCCTTTCGAAGAGATTACATGGCTCGAACAAGTTTAATATTCTTGCAAAATACGCGCTTTAGAAGTGGAGTTGCGGAAAATAGGCCGTTGCTAACTATAAACATATTATTCTAACACTAAGGCTCTGAATTTTTATCAGGAATATCCAAAAGGGTCGTTTGGATAATATTTATTTTGAATAGGTTCATTCCAATTTTACTAATAAAATTAATATATTATTGATATCAATCTTAAAATTACATAAATATTCCTATACTTTAAGTGATACTAAAAGCTATAAATAGCAAAAACTTATTTTTCTGCTCAGTGAACACTAAAAATGACAAGGGTTTGTAAAATCTACAGCGACTAAGCTATAATATTATGTCAAATATCGAGATAGTAATATCTAAATATATTTATGACAGTCTGCAAAAGCGTAAATATGGCGTTAACATTGTAGAATTTAAAAGCTTTAGAATATATATGGGCCGTGGAGTGGCACCGTAAGAGGACCTTCTAACCCGCATCGTCCCGTGGGTATCATAAGAGGCACGCTCAACCGAGGTAGGAACACTCTTTCACAGAATACCAGCGTAAAATAGCAGATTAATGCTGCTGTGTTACATATGCTGAGTGTAGAGAACCGGAGACCCTTTTTATTGGAAAAGTGGCATTCCATCTTAGTCCTCAGGGGTGACAAGGCATCTGCAATTTGATTCTTAATCGGCGATCGATATATGTGTCTTTGGGCCTAAGTATCCATTTACCATCAGGTGGACTGTGTGATCGTTTGTCACCCTTATTCTATATAAAAAAAAACATGCTTAGAATCATTATTAAAAAAAAACACTAAAATATACAGAAATTCAGCCAGAACAAAATATTATGTTACTTTCAAGTATCAAAACTACAATAAAAATAAAAATTAAGGTTTAATGAGAAGAGCGCGAGATGAAAGTTGCGATTGATGAACATTTTAAATGAGAAAAGTTTTCAGACAACGGCGCGTTCGAGTTGGAAATATAACGGATATCGGCCTTAGTTTAAAATATTTTAATTTTTTTTTTAATTTTATAGATTAAGGGTGACAAACGAGCACACAGTTCACCTGGTGGTAAGTGGATGCTGTGTCCCAGATACATCTACATTTATCCTCGGTTAAGAATCAAAATGCAAATGCGTTATCACCCTTGAGAACTAAAATAGAATACCCCTGTCCAGTAAAAAGGGTCTCCGGTTCTCTACGCGAATACGAATCACAGTAGCATTAAGCTGCTATTTTACGCTGCTATTCTGTGAGAGCGTGGTTGTACCCCGGCTGAGCCAACTTATTGCTGCTAAAACAATAATAAAAATATAGCTGCAGCGTGACTCTACCACGTATAAAATAAATTGAACGAGCTTTGACGACCGACAAATGGCATGAAATATTTTTAATAATATGTATTAAAATCAAACTTCACACGACTTTATAGGTGTTAGAGCCAAGCTTTAGCTATTTTATGGCTACAGTTAAAATAGGTCGGCCCGACCTCGGTGGGATCAAACTTTATAGAACATCAGCGTAAATTAGAGGCTTGATGCTGCTGTGTTTCAAATGGTGATTGTAAAGAACCGGCGATCCTTTTTGCTGGTAACGGCGCTCAATCTCAGTTTAAGGGTTAAAAACGGATCTGCATTTTGATTCTTAATCGTGGATAGATTTAGGTGTCTATTGGGCCACAACATCCATTTATAATCAAGTTAACTATATGCTAGTTTGTCACCCTTATTCTATATGATATAATACACTGGTTAAAGGAAGCAGTAGCATCACGCAATCATCAAAAAATCCAACAAAGATACTGCTTCTAAGTTCGCGTGTTCTCATATATTCTATATATTTCTTAGACATGCAGGTTTTCTCACGATGGTTTTCCTTCACCACCGAGCACGTGGTAAATCAGCACTTAAAACTGCACTTAACAATTTTA
This sequence comes from Parnassius orleans, assembly GCA_029286625.1. NCBI lineage: Eukaryota > Metazoa > Arthropoda > Insecta > Lepidoptera > Papilionidae > Parnassius > Parnassius orleans. Next base: position 7,489 of record JAGSMP010000758.1, on the reverse strand, counting down.
TTGGGATGTTATCGAAACCGGGTTGCTTGTGTACTTTACAGCGACAGCTTAACCCTTGGGCTACCACAGCACTATATACATACGTGTGTGTGTGTGTTTAATTTATTAATTCATTACAGCCTCTCAAAAGTACACTGCTGAACATAGGCCTACCCTATAGATTGCCTCATAGGAGGGATATTTGCTATAGTTGCTACTGTAGGCAGAAAGTTGGCAATCGCAGTCATTATTATGTTCACAGTCACCGTGTAGTTGTAGCTACGAGAATCCACTGCTCCATATCATCATTCCGTGGGTGTGGTGAGAGACGACACAGGGAAATGAAACAGGGCAGCAGCATCGTGCTAATAATATATGTATTTATGTATGTATATAATATGCTATATATATATATATATATCCTCTACTAGGTGTAGAAGTGGTCACCTGCATCCATCGACTACCTGCATGTTTTACTATTACGGTACTAACCATGACCGTATTATAAAAGACAGGAAAGGGAACAAAAATATGAACTTTTCCTTTGAACTGATTATTAGCTGCATGCAGTGTAACCATAAGACTCTTACCCGCGGTCGTTGGTTTAGAAAAATAACGATGTATAGAAATTAAACAAAACGCAAAGAAACTGAGAGATCTCGTTTGCATAGTATAGTTTGAAAGCGTTGTCTAATTATTGTATAAACAAAATTTTGTTGCCGTTGTAAATTGATCTTTGAACTCATTAGAACAGTACGCAGTTAAAGTTCCGTAGAGATCTGATATTCGATCTTAAAACTCATTACGAAGCACACAAAATATTGTGTTACATCAAACTTGTAATAACATTCAGTAATAAAAGCGCAAAATATTTTTTTTATAATTGCATTTTATGTACAATTCTAAAACAAATAATCACCCCATTTCGTCCGTGGACTATGAGAAATGCCAAGTAAATCAAATGGTTTCCGATAGATGGCGGTGTAACCATCTCATTTACGTCAGACGTAAAATACCCAGACCGGGGATGGGCGGTGACGTCATAGGTGCTCACGTCTGGTACTGCGATCGTAAATTCGCCTAAGAATGAGGATTAAGGTGTGACAAGTGCCCCCTATAACGGGCGAGGCGCGGGTGGTGGTAGGTCTTTCCTGCCTATGACTCCGACTGCGTATCTACCACCATCTTAACTATTTATGCCGTAAAATAGCAGTGCTTGCACAGCTGTGTTCCGGTCTAAAGGGTCTAAAGAGCCAGTATAATTACAGGTTGTTAGATATTCCATCTTAGTCTTTAGAGATCAGAACGTATCTGTAGTTAGTTTTATTTAAAATAGCTGGATGCAGGTGTCCGTGGACTATAGTAGCCATTTTATCTGGTGGACTGTAAGTTTATTAGTCGCTTCAGTTTATATTTAAAAAAAATCAACTGTGGACTTATACGGGGTGTGAAGTGTGGAGAAGTTGAGGACTATATTCAAATTCTAATTCTAATTCATACATTCAAATTCATTTATTTATTTGTGAATACAGTGAGTTAGGTATTAGTAAAATTTACAGTAGCTATCGTATATTCTACCACAGTGTAGTGTACAAATATATTTCTTTATGTACCCTAGCCAATAAAAGTAAAATAGATGAGTTAAACGTGTTATAATAATACAATAATCCTCAGTGTAGGTGTCATTAAATATTCACAAAATGCTAGGTGTGTTATAAGTGAAAAACATCGTACAATGATACCCATGACACATAACATTTCGTAATGGCGCCTTTATGTCTATATTGAGAATGAAAAGAATATGTCAAATAAAATAAATATAACAGATAAAGCCATTTAGAATTAGCAGGGTTACTATATATAGGGCTGCAATAGCGACTTATTATCAGGTGGATTGTAAGTTCGTTTATAACTCCTTTTGTAATTAATAAAAAGAAGAGGGGGCAAAAGAACATGCGGCTTGCCTGATGGTAAATGTCGACCGCCACTCATAAACAACTGTAACACCAGAGGAATTGCAAGTGTGTAGCCGGCCTTTTAAAAAGGAGTAAGCTCGGTTTTAAAGGTCCCTAAGTCGTATCCGTCCGGAAAAATAGCCGATTCTACAAGAAAGCCGTGCGAGGAAGAAAATTCTTAGTGAATCGTATACTGGTGGACCGCTGATCCAGATGGTTAGGGTAGTATTGTGAATTTTGACGCGATGTGCGTTCGTGAAACTTGGCGGCTGGAATTAATCCGAACGATTCCTCAGAGCACTCCCCGTAGTAAATGTTATATCTATACATAACAATATCTTTCTTAAGCGAGTTCAATGGAAGAAATTGCGAAGGTAATATGGCGTGATCCGTAAGGCTTTATTTGCCTAAACACCTCATCGTACCCACGGGAATTGACTGTGACATTTATGTTTGCTTCACGCGGGATTTGCAGGTAAACGACGTAGAAATTCGCCGGTATAGCTTTTATTATCAAAATTGTAATAAAAACTCGCTTCCTTATTGTAACGTTACGTTATATGAACTCATAATAAATAACACTTTTACTTCACTTTATAGATTGATTTAGACGACTTCGAAAAAAGAGGAGGTTCTAAATTCAACTATATTATTTTTGTATATTTATAATACACTAAACTTTCGTCAATTGTAAATCAAATTCAATGATTCTTTTTAATTAAATATGTTTTACTAAAGGTGGTCTCATATAAATATAAAGAAAAAAGTCCACCCCAAACAAAATAGAGTTAGAAATTTTTGATGTAACTATTTAGAACACATTCTAGTTGTTACCTTGACATTGCAATATTTCTTATTCCACTCAAAATGTTCTAAACACTATACTTTAATTAAAAGTAAAAGCAGACTTCAAAAACTCAAAGAATAACATATTTAAGGTCGGACTTTAATTCTTCTACACAATGTTTTAGCAGCTACTTCTGAAGCTATAATGTGTGTCCTTGATTTTCGGATAAAAGAGATCGAGCAGGAAAAAGCACAGTCGCATCTTTGGGGAAGGGCTTTGTCCAGCTGTGGACTTAAATACAGTTGCTAATGAAGATAACTGGAAACTCACGATAGAATAGGACCGCAAATTACCGTACCACAACTAGGTATAAAATAAAAATGGAAAACTATTACAATTTTTTATACGATTCATTAATTTATTACAGCCAAAAAATTCAACTGCTAAATATAGGCCTTCCTCATAAATTGCCTCATAGGTGGGAATATTTGACATAATTGCCACGCCTGGCAGGCGAGTTCGTAACCACAGTTTTTTTATTATTTTGAGTTGTTATAAAGAAGAAGGTGATGCCGACCACCTGTTACATTTCCCTCTGTCACTTTTACTACATTCGGTGGATACTATGGGATACTGGATTGTCTGTCACCACCACTTTTCGGCATTTGAGTATAAATCAAATACCCTACTTCAAAGAAAGCGCCACGTTATGACTTTATATACATTATGTCGCAAGAAATTAAAAGAAATGTCGACAACGGTTTCCGGGTTCGAATCCCGCACGGAACAAGTATTTGTATGGCCCTACAAATAATTGTTCCGGGTCTGGTTGTTTGTCCTTGTGCAAGCTGTGTTTGTAAACTACCTCTACGATACAGAAGAAAATCCTAGTGTGCGTGTGTGGGGGTGAGGGGGTAAGGTATAAAAAAAATACAAAGGAATTTTGAGAACGTATGAAGTCATTTCTTGCACTTACATTCTCTCAGAAACAAGAGGAAGCCTGTTACTTAAATTTTACTTATGTATCTTAATTCACATTTGCAAAGTTAAATTCCAAGTTAAAGCTAGCTTACTACTCCCTCAAACTCGTCGTTGTAACATACCTGTTACGTATGCCAGTAGGAACATCGACACTTAGAATTTATTTATGGTCGTTACGTAGCTAACGTGCCAAGTTTCACGCTTCCACTGAGCCTTCTAAAACCCGTATATCACATTAATAGGACGTTAGGATTCAAACAGTTCTTAAGTATTTGCAGACTTACACACATTAACCGTTTTAAATAACAAACATGATTTGCGAACACTACAATATAAGTCTTCAATGTCTACAGCCTATCAAAAGTCTACCGCTGAGCATAGTAATGAGGCAATTTACGAGGGAAATTGCCTCATAGGAGAGTTATTGCTGTAGTTGCCACATTCAGGATAATGCCTACGCATACCTGTCTCGCGAGGGTAAGGGCGGGTTATGTCGGCTACTGACTAAGAGCCTTTGTCCCACTTTCATTTCATATAGACAGGCAACAGAAATTCTTTCTGTCCCATCCGCGACCCTCAAGCGCCAGTCGCCCCGTGGTGGCTCTTTCTTAAGAGAGGACCACTTCTCTCCCTATTCCGATATAAAATATGCTGCGAGAAATCCTATATAATCAAGGATGTCCATTTATTTACTTAAGTGGTCATGTAAGATTTCTTCCTTGTGGTATAATGTGGATAAAAACAGCGTTTCAATATAATAATACCCAACCCCAAATTGCTAGGTTAGTGCATGGCTTCCTTGAACGGAGCGACATTATGCAGCTGTCAAAACCAGCCACGACTTTATTTTATTCATCACTCTTGGGACGTTGCTAGCTAAGTATAATACGTAAGACGAATAAGATCCCTTCAATCTGAGTTCACTATCTAAATTATGTGCATAAGAATGAAAAACTAATCTCCAGGATCTTCTTAAAAACTTGTTGTTTATATAAATTAATAAAAGTTATAATCCTTTTACAAAAAGTAACTATTTCGCATTTATTGCAGATGCAACTATTTAAAACAAGATTCCCTGTAAATGTAACCGATTTTCCTTTGAAGAAATGAGAAATGATTATTTAAAAGACGTGTAGAAGAAGTGCGTGCGTGGACACAATGAGCTTTCTTCGTCATTTTTTATAATGCTGAAGTAACAAACGAACTTACAGTCCCCTTGATGGTAAGTGGCAACTGCAGTCTTTGTACTGCTGTACTGTAGTATGTTGTAAAAGAAGGCTACAGTTGTCATCTCTAGGGACTAAGATGGAATGCCTCCCTGCCTGTAGTTATTCTGGCTCTCTAAACCATTTAGGCTGGAACGCGGCAGTTTTAACATTGCTGTTTGGCAGTGTAAAGAGGTAAGAAGCTGGCACCTACCCAGATGGATACTTAGGCAGAAAAGAAGTTCTAGTAAATTTTTCATTATATTTGGGTGACAGGCTCATAACGGTAAGTGGAGTGTAGGGCGCCCCTACTAGATGAAGTGAGGACCAGATAAAACATGTAGAAAGTTGATGTATGCACATGGCTCAAGACCATATTTTGTAGCATTTCTTAGGTGAAAATACAGATCATATTCAATTTCAAATTCAATTTTAATTTTGAATTCAGTGGACTTGTGATAGTCTATAATATCGATGATTGCCTTGATACTTAGATAAAAAATAATAAACGTAAAATATACCTATTTTCACGTATATAATATTGTGTATTTGTGTCGAACAAATGATAAAATGATCGGGGAGTGGATTGGTCACGTTCTGATATTAAGACTTCCGCTGATTCAATTTCGGGAAATATTTCATATTTTGTTACTATGATAATTTTATAAAATTTATTAAAAATATATATTTTACCTTAACTTACTAGGCAAGTTCTTTTCTCTGTCTTTTTATTTTTGCTTGTTAAAATTCGGCTCGAATGATCAATTCTATATTCCCTACGTAGTTTACATAATTTGCTGGTTCAATCTAAAGCGAGAATATAGAAACACTTGGGAATTTTAGTTTTAATTTAATTTCCTTCTGAATGTCTTATGATTTTAAAAACATTATTATACATCTAATGTTTTTGTCTCTGATCTAAGGATATTTTGTTTAATAAACAACGTGATATGTTCAATTTAATTGTTTGACCTTGGCCTTCTTCAAACATTACTAAAACTATTCTTATTATCATGAGAATTAAACAAACAAAAGACTTTTAATTTAATTATCTATTCTTTTCCCTAATGCCCGGTTCAAAGAACGAAAACAAATATACTAATATTGCAATAACAAAATCGTTAATTAATGTTGCAAAAGAGATAAAATGTCTACCACAGCACACAAACAAATGCCTGCTCTTAACGTTGCTTACAGGGGTTTACTGAAAAATTGAATTGTACTACAGAGTTTATTGAGAAATTCACTTGAAATACTCAGTGGAAACTATTTTTCCCTTTTTAAAAGTGTTCAATTGTAAGTAAAAAGTTGGCTTAACATTGAAAATACAATAAGAGAAATAATGTAAAGCATTTTCTCTTGGGATTACCAAAAATGAGAAAGTAAATTTGCTAAGGATCTCAAAATATATAATAAATAAAATTGGAGTGTCTCTCTGTAATATTGAAATATTTTTTTATAGAATAATGGTGACAAACGAGCACACAGTCCACCTGATGGTAAGTAGATGCTGTGGCCTATAGACAACTATATTTATCCTCAATTAAGAATCCAAATGCAGATGCGTTATCACCCCTGAGGACTGAGATGGAATGCCTCGATTTCAGTAAAAAGGGTCTCCGGTTCTCTACACTCACCATAAGAAACACAGCAGCATCAAACTGCTATTTTACGCTGGTATTCTGTGAGAGCGTGGTCCTACCCCGGTCGAGCCGATCCATTCGTGCTACAACCATAACAAAGCTGCAGTATGGTTCTACCACTTAAAAAATCTGGCTTCTATTGAACTCAGGGAATTAAATGCATGCTATTGAGATTGAGAAAATGTTTTGTCCGATTGTGATGAAATTTTACAAACAGATAGAGCTATACCAGAAATGATCTAGACTATTTTTTTCAAAAACAAATGTTTTAAAAAAAATATGAAATACTGATAAAATGAACGGTCTTTACATATTAATACATCCCATCCAGTTTAAGCCGACGCGGGTCGCTAGTTCCAAAATAAAATGATGCATATTTAAAAAAATAGTATGAAGTAGTAACGCTACTAAAATACAAACAACATCTCCGATAACCCTCTAATAAGCTTAACATGTTTGCGATAGAAGTGCTTCACGACAAACTGTTTACGGCGTGTTGCGGGCCTGTGGTGTTATTTTATAACTCCAGGGGGAATCGTTTGTCAGTCGGTATCACTCCGCAGCTGCGTAATATTTTTTTCATTATGATAATATTTAGTACGATATATTAAAAAAATTCTGTAATGTTGGAAACGTGTCGTGCCTTATTGGTGACCCGAATTTGGTTAAAACCAATCTTACCAGCCTCGAACACAGACGCAAAGTAGCCAGCCTTTCGGTTTTCTACAGGACGCATTTCGGAGAGTGTGCGCAGGAATTGCACAATTTAATTCCTTTCGTTCGGCCAGTCTCCACCCTTTCGTTGTTGATTTACCACGCATTCGAACGAAACGGTTCGCTACGTCGTTCATCATGCGTACAGCAAAGGAGTGGAATAAGTTGCCAGCATCTGTCTTTCCATCCGATTACAGTGTGGATGTCTTCAAGGCAAGAGTGAAT